>JAOXNR010052402.1:0-16658 GCA_028571225.1 Parsonsia alboflavescens | reverse complement strand
CCCCTTAGCCTTTTTCCTCTCTTAACTCTTCTTTAAGTTCTTAATGCAACTACTAGAGTAGACAATGACTTAACAAGTCAATCAACTCAAGGATCAAAAACTTAAAACAAGTAGCTCATATCTTCCAACTTATAAGAATCAAAGAGATAAGAATTTCAAAGAAAATGGTCATTAAATGCAAAGTAGATGATCAGCACTTAGAATCAAACAAGAATTAGATGAAAGGCAATCTATCAAACACCTTGAGGATAAAGAACTTGTGATCAGATTTTTTGGAATTTCAGCTCGGTAGTGTGTCTAGATTTCACAATTTAATTTGGCAATTAGACAAATCTATGAATCAAATCATATCTCAAACTATTCCCAACATGTCAAACATCAAAACAATGGCAATCAACTTCATAATTCTCAGATTTTTCAGTCGAATTTTGGCACTTTTTCTGTAATTTTTTTTTTTTGACAGCTTTTTCTGGTTTTTCAACTTGGAGATCTTTGATCTTTCTTTTTTTTTTGTACTATTTTTGAATTTGCTGAGAAGGGGGAAGAATTAGAATCACAAACAAATTGAATTGGCCTCGATTTTCATATCTAGGACACAATTCCACCAAGATCACAAGAAGAAACAAAGATTAATGTAAAGAACAAACACAAAAACACACTTAGATCTCAGATTTTCAATGAAACAAATGACATCTAAACACTTAAACAAGAAAGCAAATAAAGATAGGCAAACCTCTTGATGAATAGCCTAAGCTCTAATACCAAAAGAAGATGTGCTTCACTTGAATTATGGCTGGAATTTCAACATCCATCTATCCAAACCCAAGGTCACTCATAATCTGAAGATTTGCCCAAGACTTCAACAAGAGATTCAAGCTAGTGACTAATGACCATGATTGTCTTCCAAAATGATCTATTAGTTTGAATTTATTCAACCCAAATCAATTTCCCTAGCCAAGCATTGATAAACCCTAAAGTTTTACTAAGAACCCTAGAAGTGCCCTAGCAACTTTCGGTCAAGTAACCCATTTGAATCCATTTGGAATTCAATCAAATTTTTGAAAAGTGTTTGTCAAGTTAATTGTTCTAATGACTAACTATTTATAGGCTCAGCCCTAAACATGATTAGGGACTTAATTAGGCCTCTTAAACTGGCTTAGGACATAAAGATAGTAGCTAACAATAAGTGGAAAAGTCCAACTAAAGTCAAGATAACCAGGCTGCCAAAAACAGAGGATAATTTCGAAAAAATTTTGTAGTTTTTCACCAACTGTCCAGCTCGTCCAGCCACACTTCCAATGCTTCAAATGGCTAGATTTCTTGCTTAATCAGTCGTTCTTGTTGTCCTCTATCATTCATATCTTGAACTCTATCCTTGGTTCAACCTCCATTGACGGTTGTACTTCAAACAATGTTGTAAAGTCTAGCAAAGTCTCAACACATTTGCTGAAGGTTTCAACCTTGTTCATTCAATTTCCAACCTTGCAATGTCTTCTAATCCAATATATAAGTCTTCATACTTGAGTATATTACAAGATTCTTCAACTTGCTAATCATCTTCTGGCATAACTTCTTCAATCCTGCCAAGAACTTCAAGTTGTTTCACGTTGTTCTTCATGGTCTAACTTCAATACCAACTTTGCTACTTTCATCCTCAAACTTCCATGGTTATACTTGAAATATTGATCTTTGTGCAAGAACTCCCAATCATTATTAATATCATCTTCAATCTTCAACAATTCTTTCTTCATTCTTGATCTTCCAGCTTTGTATTTGAAATACAAGCTCTTGTACATAAACTCCTTTATTCCATAAGCATCTTCATATGAGATCTTCCATGAATTATCTCATGCCATGTATGCTCCTGGATCTCTATTAGATTTCATTTTGGTCCAGGTAACTTTGAGTGATTTTAGTTCGGTATTCATCCTCTTACTGTGGTTCGCAGCCGGCTTCTTCATCATCAAAAGCTTCTTCAAATTGTTGTTGGAGAACTCTTCCTCTTGGCTGTACCTTTTGCACATTTCCTCCTCTTAAACTGCCTCCTTGCTGAAACTGATTTCAGCGAGCTCTATTAGGGGCTGATGGAGTGTCAAATAGAAGACTTGTACCAAGATCTTGTTTCATGGATCCCATGTCCTTTCTTATTGATCTCAACTCCAAAGACATCCTTTGTAAGACTTCATTTATAGAAGTCATGGTAGCATCGTCCTCTCCCACATTAGAAGCAATTGATGCACTTGAACCTTCTTTTGACATAATTGTTGTTACAATTCAAGAACCAAAACAGAAAATTTGTATATCCTCACACCACTCGTGTATCACTCTTAGATTAGCTTTTCCTCACTCTAATGTACTCACCCCTTAGCCTTTTTCCTCTCTTATATCTTCTTTAAGTTCTTAATGCAACTTCAAGAGTAGACAATGTCTTAACAAGGCAATCAACTCAGCATCAACAACTCAAAACAAGTAGTTCATATTTTCTAATTTATAAGATTCAAAGTGATAAGAGTTTCAAAGAAAATGGTCAATGAACACAAAGCAAATGATCAAACACTTAGACTCCAATAAGAAATAGATGAAAGACAATCTAGCAAACACCTTGAGGACAAAGAACTTGTGATCTAATATTTCTGGAATTTCAATCGGTCAGGTGTTCAGATTTCACTATTTAACTTGGCAAATTGACAATTAAATGTAATATATCATATCTCAAGCTCTTCCCAACAAGTTAAACATCAGAACATTGGAATTCAACTTCACAATTTGCATTCAATCTCAACCGAAATTTTTCTGGAAATTTTTTTTTTATAGATTTTCTGGTTTTCAACTTTGGAGATCTTTGATCTCTCTTTTCTCTTCTTTCTTTCTTTGTACTTTTTTTATTTTTGTTGAGAAGTTGGAGAAGTAGATTCACAAAAAAATTGAATCGGCCTCGATTTTCAAATTTAGGACACAATTCCACAATAGATCACAAGAAGAAAACTAGGATTAATGTAAGGAACAAACACATAAGATTACATAGATTTCAAAGAAACAACATGATCTGAACACTTAAACAAGAAAGCAAATAAAGGATAGGCAAACCTCTTGATGAACAAACATAGTGCTCTAATACCAAAAGTTGATGTGATCTCAAATTTGGAAGGAATTCATCGTTCATCAAATCCAAATTTTCGAACATCCAAGTGGTGATTCACCTAAGACTTCATGCAAGAGATTCAAGCTATAGCCATTGACCATAATGTCTTCCAATATGATCTAATGGATTGAGTCTCATCAACTCAACTCAATCACCCTAGCTAAGCATTGAGATCCCTAAAGTTCACTAAGAACCCTAGAAGAGCCCTAAGATAAACTCTAGGTTTTGGAGACTTGAATCCATAAGGAATTCATTCAATTTGCTAAAAAGTGTTTGTAGAATTAATTGTTCAAATGCAATACAAATGATGAACTATATATAGGCTCAGCCCCAATTAGGATTAGGGACTTAATTTGCCACCTTGAGCTAGCTTAAAACATAAATAAAGCAACTAGCAATAAGTGGAAAAGTCCAACTAAAGTCAAGATTACAAAGCTGTAAAAACAGAGGACTAAATCTGAAAATTCTAGATAGATTTCGCCAATCCTGTCCAGATTGTCCAGCCTGACTTCCAATGCTTCCCAAGGCTTGTTTCCTTGATTGTTCACTCCTCCTTGATGTCTTTTATCACCCACAAGTTGAGCTCTTTCCTTGGTTCATCTGCCATTGAAGATGGTTCCTAAAAAATTGTTGTAAAGTCTAACAAAGTCTCAACGCATTTGTTGGAAAGTTCCAGCCAAAATAGAGCAAAATTCAGCATCATTCATTTCTAGAATTTGGTGTTTTCTTAGCCTTCCAGCCGTGTATTTTCAATTTCCAACCTTGTTCATTCAATTTCAGGCTTGCAATACATTACAAAGTTCTTCAACTTGCCAATCATCTTCAAGCATAATTTCTTCAATCTTGTCATGAACTTCAAGTTGTTTTCCATGGTCTAGAGTCAATACCATCCTTGCTACTTTCATCTTCAAAATTCCATGCTTACACCTGAAATATTGATCTTTGCTCAAAAACTCCCAATCATTGTTAATATCATCTTCAATCCCCAACAAGTCTTTCTTCATTCTTGATCTTCCAAACTTGTATTTGAAATACAAGCTCTTGTACCTACCCTCCTTTCTTTCATAAGCATCTTCATATGAGATATTCCATGAATTATCCCATGCAATGTATGCTCCTTGATCTCCATCACCAAGAGGCCCTATTATTTCCTCTTTAGAAATCTCAATATCAATTTCTTCTATAAGGCCTTCTAATTCCAAACCTAATAGGTCATCTTGGTCCATTTCAATTGAGCTGATGGATATACCATCCTCCAGCCCATCTTGCATTTTTCTCCCCCTTTCCCTTACCAAAACTTTTTTATTATGGGCCAAATTCTTTCTACCACTTGGCTTGTCAACACTAGACCCATGTGGTCCAGCCCTTTTGAGTCTTTTTGTTTTTTTCTGGTCATTAAGGCTGGAAATTTGAAGTTTAAATTCAAATTTTCTGTTGAAGTCAATAGCACATGGGCAATCTCGGGCAACATGCAGCTGCCTTGGAAAGGTCAAACTTTGGATCAAAGCAACTCTTCATCTCCTTCTTCAGCCGAAAGGCTGAAGAAACAATTAGGCATCAAATTTTTAATAGACCCCAGGTTCGCCATGAAACAATCAGCCGAAAGGTTGTCTATCCAAGCTACTTGAAGGCTCCAGCACCGTGCCACTGCCCTTGGTCACCCTCTCATGAAAGTAATCAGTACTTCCTACAAGTAGTTAGTAGGAGCTTTAATGGCTGCAATGAAGAACTCGATCATAGCTCAACCTCCACTTTAATGCACTAAAATTGATCTTCAATGGAAGTCCCACCACTAGAAAATCGTAATAAATGATTTAGAGACCATTAGCCACTAATTGTGAGAAAGCACTCCAATCTTGACACCCTAGAGTTTGGCCAAGAAGCAGGAGTTGAGGGCATCTTTTCTCTAACTTTCTTTCTCCGGAGTCGAGAAAATTCCTTACGTTCTGGTGATATTGATAAGTGGCGGGATACTT
Source organism: Parsonsia alboflavescens (assembly GCA_028571225.1). Taxonomy (NCBI): domain Eukaryota; kingdom Viridiplantae; phylum Streptophyta; class Magnoliopsida; order Gentianales; family Apocynaceae; genus Parsonsia; species Parsonsia alboflavescens. The sequence goes on along the minus strand of JAOXNR010052402.1, from coordinate 11,540 downwards.
CTTCTTTGGATGGGGGTTATGATGATAATGGAGGTCCTTGATTTTTCTCCCTAATGCATCAATACTAAAGTGTCTTGCAAGGCAATTTCTATCGCATTTTATGTTACATTTGTCTATGGCTTGCATTCTATTGTCATTAGACATGCTATGTGGGAGTTCTTGGATTCGTTAGGTACCTCATCTCTTCCGTGGCTTGTTTTGGGTGATTTCAATAGTGTGCTCTCTATGGATGATCGGTCGAATGGGGTGGAGATTACTTCATATGAAATGCATGATTTTGTGGATTGTTGTATAAGGCATGGTTTGGTTGATTTACACTCAATTGGTGCACAGTTTACTTTTACAAATGGGAATGTGTGGAGTGAGATAGACAGGGCCTTGGTTAATGCTGGGTGGAGTAATTTGCATGTTGATTCTTGATGGAGACCAGGCACCATCAGTTCCACTAGGGGCAATCACGAGGATGAGGGCATCAAAGATGAAGAAGGTGCTGCTGAAATTTGTTCAAAACAAAGAAGAGCGATTCGACTTTGAAACCATGATCGAAGGGGATGAACTTGAACAAGAGCAGGCAAGGAGGGAATACAACTTATGCGTGGTTCAAATCCTTGAGGATGGAGTTGGAAAGCCCAAGAAAGCTTCGAATGAAGATGGAACTAGGCAAGACAAAGATGGAGCAAAGATGATTTGGGAAGAGAATTGAAATGGTTGGAAGCGTGGCTGGAATAGGGCATCAGGTGCTGCTGAAGGGAGAGCCGATGCCGGATGAAGACCACCTGACTGACGCAGAAGGTGATACGAACCCTGTCAACAATGTGCCAAACCCGAAACCAAATCTGATAAACAACCCCAAGATCTTTCAAGTTTGCGTGGAATCTGCGACCCGTTGCTTAAAGAAGCAAGAACCTTGGAATGGTGAAGAAGCCACAAACGGGGATGGATGGTCCGTTTGATAAGTTAGTTTGAACGCCACAAGGAAATCCTTGATAAGTTCAGAAAGTTTCTTCAATCACTTTGGGTGAGGTGTTGAGTTGTTTTAGCAAATCAAGAGGTTGGTTGTTGTAGTTGAGTCTACAAAGGTCTTCCTAATCTCCCAAAACTTACCTTTGATGAGTCCTTTCTTTTATACTGATTTGGTTTGATTGTTGTGTGTGAAATTAACCCTTTAGCCTACAAGAAAATCACATCATTTTTTGTATCAGAGATTGGTTATCATCAAAGGTTTGACTATCTTACTTGCTTTCTTTGTTGTAAGTTCACATTCGACTTATTGGCTGGTGGATGGTTTTGAACTTGCCCTGATCCCTAATTTGGTTGCACTGCTGTTCGACCTTGTTGAGTAGGTGGATTAACAACTCTGGAAGAAGGACTTATAGTAGTCATGTTTCGGGGAAGGATGGAAAACCCCCTGTCGAATGTTGTACTTCTTCTGCCAACCCTAGCCAAGCTCCTTTCCACCACCTTAGCCTTCGTCTGCACGTCGTTGGCAATCTCAAAGGTGTGTACTTGCAGGGCATCCTGAATTGCTGGTTGAAGGCCATGTAAGTAATATGCCACAAGCTACTTTTGCATCTCACAAAGCTAGTTTCTTGCAACCATTCGATAGAATTCCAAAGTGTCCTCCTCTACACTATTCACACCCTACATTAAACTCTACAAATTCTAAAAACATGTCTGATGATAACTGAAAGGCAAAAACTCTTAGCTCATCTCCCTTTTCAATTCGGACCAATCATCTATGATAGGAAGTCCATCCAAATAGCATTGATATCAAAAGGATTGTCACCAAGCCGTAGACTTGTCCTTAAACCGAATTGCAACCAACTCTACCTTCGTATCGATCGGGACCTCCTTCAGCGTGAAGATGTCATCCACGGTACTCCTCCAATCTAGGAATTCTTTTAGCATCAAACTACCAATAAATTCGGGAACTTCCAACTTAAACCCTACATCCCATTGCGATACATTTGGCTCGCTATCCAAAACCCTAGGAGGCTGACATCCACCGCCTCTCAAGAAACCACCACTTCCACCCCTTGGGAAAACTCTAGGCTGCTGTTCTCTCGCTGGCAGCTCCAACTCCTCATCAACGTCGCCCCCTTGTTCCTCTTGCCATCTGTCGGGTTCTTGTTGTGCAGGTCATTCGTTTACTACCAAGTGCTGCATCATTCAGTTCAAAGTTTGCATATGTTGATTCTGATTCTCCAAGATCTACTGCATGGCACGATCATGCTCTTCCCTCTCCTTCGCTTGTGATTCTCGACCTCTGTGAGGTTTTTCCGAAATCGTAGCCACGGTCGAAACTACATTCCCTCCTGACATCTCAGATCTTTGCTTTGATACTGACAGACGCAAAAAGAATTATGGACGGCTAAAAAATCTTCCTTGTAATAAACTTCACTCGAAAGTTGTCACAGGAAAAGAAATGTAAGAACAAAACGACAATGTTCTTGAAGAAACTTGGAAAAGAGAAATCTTATTGAATAATATCAAAACAACAAAAACTACCCTTAAATAACCTAATTAAACGTAAACTTATTCGGAAAAAAAAATACCCGCAAAAACAATAAATTACAAAAATGGCACTAAATACACAAAAATGCCCAAAACTCCATCAAGAGGACTCCAGATCGCCGAAAAAAGGCCCTACATCACGGCATAGTGTGACTCTTGTCCGTTGGGCCGTTCTGGGTCACCCAAACATATTTGAGCCCAATCCGAGCTCTGACCAATTACCTCGGGAATCGTGCCCGACACATCGATCAGGCCGGGTCAGGCTCGTATTCGCTGCAGTCGCTTGGACTTGCCTAGACAACCTGTCATAGGCTTGGCTGGTGTAACTAGCCCCCATTCCCCTCGGTCATTCTCCTTAACTAGCTCTGCGTCACTATAACTTGTGAATCTGTTTTGACTTGCAATTTTTGCACTTTTAGAGTGCTTATGAGTCTTAGACCCGCTAAGAGAGCTTCATATTTGAATTTATTATTCAAGGTTGGGAAGAGTTACTTCACAAAGTATGGGATTCTCACTCCCTCAAGGCTGATTAGCACAATTCCTGCACCTGAATTTTCCTTTTCCGAGGAGCCATCTCTGTACACGGTCCAGATATTAATTTCACAAGAGCTAGTGAGCTCCAATGGAGCTCTTGTGCATTCTTCTACAATGTCTGAGAGAGCTTGAGCTTTGATTGCTTTTCTTGGCTCAAATTCAATTTGATATCCAGAGAGCTCGAGAGACCACTTCATTGTCCTGCCCGATAGCTTTGGCTTCACCAAAACATGTTTTAGCGGTAAATGGGTTAACACTCTTATCGGATAAGCTTCAAAGTATGGCTTAAGCTTCCTTGAGGTAATAATAATCAGGTACAAAAATTTTTTGAGGTCTGAATATTTAATTTTTGGATATCTGAGCAAACAGCTTACATAATAAATGGGAAATTGTAAACCTAACCTTTCTACTAGTAGCACCAAGCTAACTACCTTTTTTGTTGCAGTTAGGTACATTAGAATCTCCTCCCCTGAGCTCTGGCAAATGAGTTGAGGGGGCCTCCCTAGGAAGTCTTTCAACTTGCCAAAAGTCGTTTGACAATCTTCAGTCTACTGGAAATCTTTTGGCTTTTTTATGACATCATAAAATTTTTCTCTTTTGTCAGCCATTTTGCTGATGAAGCACCCTAATGTTGGCATCTTTCCTGTCAAACTTTGGACCTCTTCAATGTTTCTAAGAGGCTCCATGTCTAATAGTGCTTTTATCTTATTAGGATTGGAATCAATGCCTAGTTCTGGTATCATGAAGCCTAGGAATTTACCTGTCGAGATCCTAAAGGTACATTTCTTAAGATTGAGCTTCATGTGAGCAGCTTTCAATGTCTTCAATGAAGTCTTCAGAGGTCTTGGACTCGATTACGATGTTATCCACATAGACCTCAATGTTCCTTCCCAACTGGTTCTTGAAGACCTTGTGCATAGCCTGCTGGAATTCCACCCCTGCATTCTTCACACCGAATGACATCCTGGTGTAACAATAAGTGTTGACCTCTGTAATGAATAAGGTCTTTTCCACATCCTCTATCGCCATCAAAATGTGGTGGTACCAATTGTAAGCATCCAGAAAGCACAGCCATTGGTAACCAGTTGTGGAGTCCACCATTTGATCAATGCTAGGGAGTGGATATGAATCCTTCTGGCAGTATTTGTTTAGTGGTGAAATCCACACACATCCTCCACGTCCCCTTTCTTTCTTTGGCACAACTACTGGGTTAGCCAGCCATTATAGGTATACTATTTTTTTTGAGATTCCAGCTACGAGAAGAGCTTAGACTTCTCTGGCTATGACCTTATTTTGCTCTAGAGCAAAGGTCCTTTTCTTTAGTTTCACTAGTTTGGCCCCTGGTTTAAGTCCGACCTTGTGCTCTGCAATTTTCCTATGTATGCCCTCATGGTCGCCAAGTGCTACAGAGCTAGTTGCAGATCATGGTGGTTCAGATGTGGAGCATGTTTCCGCTCAGCCATCAACTCCAATCCGTTCAAAACATTTAAAGAAGAGGACGTGAGCTACTTAAAGCACCAAATTGATGTTGGGCACGATTCCCGAGGCAACTGAAACGAGCTCGGATTTGTCTCAAATTTGATTGGGTGACCCGGAACGGCCCAATGAACAAAATTATGGAAGGCATTTTTTGGCCATCCGGAGTTGTCTGGATGGAGTTTTGAGAATTTTTCTATTTTCAGTGGCATTGTCGTAATTTTTCAGTTTTTAAGTGACAGTTTCGTAATTTTCTATTTTCTAGGGGTATTTGAGCAACTTCATTACTTTTTGTTTCCGATTAGGGTTAGGGTTTGTTTTTGGCTTTAAGAAATGTTCTCCTAATGGTTTTTCGGCAGACTTGTTCAATTGAAAGTTGTCAACTTTTGGCTTACCCGATTTTCGACTACTTCGAAAATTGTTTTTCACTTGATTTAATTTTAGGCTTCTAACTACTTGCGTTGAAGTTTGATTAGAAGGAATTTTGAATCAGGTTTTTTTTTTCCGTTTCTTGTTTTGCAAGTTTCTGAACAAGAACGAACCCTCAGGTTTTCGTTGAATCTCCGAAACTTGAGATATCCGAATCTCAACAAGCCACTCCAGTTTTGTTTCCGACTACGTCACCAGGCAAAGACTCTCAAATATTCTTGCAGGGACTCAACGAGCTTCCTTTTAATTTTGGAAGGCAAGAGCTCGCCTATCTTTATCCTTTTCTAAGGGAATTATGGATTGAGGAAAATCTTTTCTCCGCTGCTAGCCGCTTGAATTCTGAATTCATCAATCCCTTTTGGGATTTTGATGAAATTTTCCTGCTTGAGCTCCATCGAGCTCTCTGTATTACCCTTAATAAGGTAACATTCTACAGTGAGCTGCCTATTTTCTTCTAGGATGACCTAGGCTTCTCAGACCTGGATCTTCATGTAGTAGTTCAGCAGAGAAATCTCTACTTTCAGGTCCACGAACCCCCTTCTTCCCAGGATTGCATTATAGGTTTCGGGAGCATTGACCACCAAGCAATCCATGACCTCAGTGACCCCCTACCTTCCATGCAGACCGCAGTTGGAACCTGTAGGCTCCCTTCTACATAGGTCATGCTTTTGTTAAAACTAGTCAGGGCGGTGTTTGACTTTATCAACAAGCTTCTATCTATCCCCATTTGGTCAAATGCCTCTTTGTATAAGACATTTACTACACTCTCGGTATCAACCAGTATCCTGCGTACTATGAAATCCCCAATCTGGAAAGACATTGTTAGGGTTCTGAATCTTTCCCCCGAGCTTGCTTTGACCTCCTTTCTATGGCATTTATCTCATTGACCGAAGGTCATTAGTTGTGTAAAGTTGCTGGAGGCGGATTTGTGCGACCCGTGTTCCTTACTGGGAACTCTTGCGAGTGGCCCTCTTTTAGTAACCTCTCAATCTCGAGCTTGAGGTCGAAGTAATCCTCCGTGAGGTGGCCATGTCCTTGTGATAGTAGTAAAATTTAGCCTTGTCTCTCTTGGCCAAGGGAGTTTTGAGGGGCCTTAGCTGCTTCAGGAGACCCTTCTTCTCCATGACCGTTAGTATCTCTACCCAGGAGGTTGCGAGGGGAATTGTCACTAGGTCTGGGATGGTCTTCCTTTTCTTATCTGAGGATTCTCCTTTTGGATGAGAATCCTTTCCATCTCTTTGAGGTCTGAGGGCTTTTGGGACGTCCTTTGTTGTCTTTCTTAGCGGCTAATGCAAAACCAAGAATCCCCTTCTAGACTATCATCTTTTCAGCCTTTATCAATTTCTCTAGGAGAGATTGTAGCTGCTTTATGGTTTTCACTGGCTCTTCTTCCTGTCCAAGGGCTACATACCCCCTTGAAATCCTTACTTCAAGGCAATGATGTAGATGGCATCGTTCTTTTGCTTGATCTCTACTGCTTCGTCATTCAAGCTACAGTAGTAGCTTCTCATGCTTTCACCAAACTTTTGTTTGATGTTGAACAAATCATTGATGTCTTTTACAAATCTCTTGTTGCTCTGATAGTTTTTCAGTAACAGCTCCTTTAGCTGTAGCTAGCTCGAGATACTTGCCTCAGGAATCCCTTTGAACGAGGACTGTGATTTTTTTGTCAATGTGGACCGGAAAGCACAGCACTTAACATGGTCTGGGTACTCAAACATTTCTATGTAGGAAACGTCTTCATCTATGTGTTGTAAAGGTTCCCTCGTGCCATCATATTTTGACTCCACTTGCGGACCTTTGAATCTTGGGAGCATCTGAGCAATCCTGACGCTATGGACAAATGGCGAAGGCTTCGATAGGTCCTCACTACTCTGTATATCTTGATTTCCATCTCTCTCTTGATTTGTTAGAACTATCGCTCTCCTCAGTGGAGTCAGGGCTAACCCTCGAGCATTGCTACTTGTCTTTTCGATCAGGCTTCGTTGAGCTGGTATTCTTTCCCCAAGAGGAGTTCTTAGCGAGCTCTCCTGCTCTTCAGGAAAAATCTCTGTCTCTAACCTCGTGATATGGCAACTCGATTGATCTTGTATCGTAGGTCATAAGCCCTTCCATTGTTTCGAGTTTCCCTGAAGTCGGTTAGAGGACCCTCCCTCTGTGATCTTTCCTGGGCTCAACCAGTCCCTGAACCTTTTTCACCAAGCCGGAGGTCCTTCCATGCTTCTGAAGGCAAGGGCTGATCAGGATGTGCCGCATCTCCCTCTGGGATGGTATAGGACTATGACCTGTTGACATGTGGTCTCCTCTTCCCGTGAATCCTTCAAGGGCAACCAGCATATGTTCTACGAGGTCAGCAGGGACAGTCAGTTGACTTAGCCAAGATCTCTACAGTCTGGGTTGTTACCATTTTCGGTTTGGACAAGTGTCCCCATCCTTGCCTTGCTTGCTGAGGCCGAGGGTTCATCTGAACTCTCCGAGATGGTCTAAACCGTGTCAATCTTAATTGCTTCTATTGATTAACCGGCCCTGGATTATTATCATTGTTCTCTGTTGGGGGCGGGTCTTCCGATACAGCTTCTCCAATGTGTAATTGCATTCTGTTGGGCTGTCTGCCATAGCTTAGAGGTTGAATGCACGTTGGTTGGGACTGGGTCATCACGATTCTTTTTTATTTTTTTTATTGGGAAGAAAGCTAGGCTATTAGAATGTGCGCTTTTCACAGAAGGTGCCATAAGTGATGGAGCGCGGAAGTAGCCTTCGGGTCACCCGGAACAGCAATGATGTTTGTGATCACAACCCAAGAAGAAAGGGAATAAGTCATCGGAGTGGGCTATAGCTCGGGGAAGAGCTCTGATGCCTAAGTCAGTATTCTGAGAAAGTAATATTGTGTAATTAACTCCAAAAACACTGTCCTTGTCTGTAAACTCTTTGTAATTTGATCATATATAAAAAAAACAAGTAAGTTACCTCTTTGATTAGGGCTCTTCTTTTACGTGACAGCAAGTAAATAGGGTAATTGTGAGATCAGGTCATATCCCGCCAATTGCTCCAAGAATAGTGGAGTTTCCATAGATTTGGATATCTTGCCATTCACTTCTCTAGTTGAGAGCCACAAGCTCGCTAGCAGCCTTTGGACCAACTTCGCAACTTGCCCGTGGACATATTAAGTCTCGACTATCTCTTCTTGGAATCCACGACAAATGACTAAAGACTTTGGAAAAATGTTAGGAGTTGCATACAGTCGGTCGCGACATGGAAGATGTATGAGAAGTATTGGAGCTCACCGAGTCGAAGGTCATGGTCTAGTGAGACCTCTCTTGAGCTCATGTCTGAGGTTGGTGACCTGGAGGTCGGTGGTAGGAGGTCGTGAAGGGAAGGCCACAAGTAGACCTCCTCCAGGCATCGATCGGAGGGAGTCTAGAGAGGGTTCTGACATTACCTTTTCTGATTCCCAAACTGAATATTAACATCGTAATTTCTTGTTTGCAGTCACCAGCAAAAATCTTTGACCTTTGCCTCTACTTGGTCACACGCACGTTAACTACCAATGTACGTCTCACAAACAAAGCAATGGGAATAAACACGATTGAATTGCTAGATTCAATCGTGAATATGCTTTTCTTGTTTTTCGGTTTATCTGAACTCTCTGTTTTTTCTCTCTTTCTCCACAGACGCTTTGATAGAAAAAACCTAATCTGAAATAACGGCGTTCAATCTGAAAAAAACCTAGAAGACTTCATGATAAGAATTCTTCTGGATAAATCAATCTCTTTTTGAATTCAAAAACGAGAAGCCTATCAGAGAGTACTGAATTATAATTTTGTCCAGATTCAACGAACCTGGAAAAATACAATTCAGTCACATAATTAACTCTTAATTATATTTTGGTTAATTCCTATTTATGAATTAGCCTAAACAACTTTAGCTAATTACATTTAGATCCCAAACGAGATACTACCCATTAAGCGATATTTTCTGAATGTGTGACCTAATAGGTCCTCGTAAAATTGGCATTTGACATGAACAATATTTAATGCATATACAATAAGCCGTGTCTAGCAACACATTATTGCAATCAAATTAACGAGAATACCGGTGACAAGACAAAACCTTCCTTGATAAAAATAACATGTCTTAATATCTTAGTCTAGGAAGTCATAACTGAATACGATTCATGTAACGTGTCATACTCGTAAAGTTCAATATCTCAATCCTCAACCTCGAGTGGATTAACTAAACTGAATAAGATAAATATCTCATATCTACTTATTCTAGTATAGCCATGCATTTCATAATCTTACTCAACCAAGAATCCTATATAAGAGGGACAAATCCTATCTTGATCATTCAACATTCCACAGCACAAATTAGGACATACTCAATACATGCCTTTATTGTCCACTCAGTTAAGAGTGACTTTTGACAATTTCAAAGTATGCAATCTTTCATGTAAGAATCTCTAAAGACCTCAAGTCAAAAGATGAGAAATAATTATCACAATGAAATCACTCATGACACTCATATAACAATCCATGAAGTGATTTCATGGTGGGTCAATCCAATACAGGATACTCTACGTGTACCTATGTGATGATTTCATATCTCATATCCATGACGACTATCATCAATCAGCACATACTAGTCTCAACATGTTATTGATATCCTAATCTTAATAACACTTAACTAGGGATGTTTTAAGAATAGAAATAAACTATTCTAAGGACATTACATGATTTATTTAATGAAATGTAGGTATAAAAGTAAATTATATAATGATATAAATAGCATCATGATACAAAGTTAAGCCATCTAAGTAAAATCATCATATATTCTTAGGGCATATCCAACAGGTCGCTGCCCACCTTTAGTCTTTCACTCGTGAGTCTAACTTTTAGGTATTGAGGTTGGGGCTTTGAGCCTATTTGGGTTGACTTATCCGGCTCGTGCCCGTTTCTCCCATCACCAAACTATCTCCAAGAATATCAATAGTTAACAAGTCATACTTAGAATTCTTAGGCATAAACAAAGAATTTTCTCCAATCAAATTTTTAATATGCTTATAGAATTCAACATAATCAACTTTTTTACCAACATTAAGAACATATTCATAAGCATGCTCATTCACAGATGATTCCATAACGACCTTAAGATCTAGCATTTCATTCAAAAAGCTCTAAGAGACATACATGTTTCAATCTCATTTCTACAATCATAATCAAGCAAATATCTAAAATCATTTTCTTGCACACATGACTCCTTAACGACTTCAAATTCCATAAAAGCTATCACAACACTCAAAGAAGTATAAGACATGATTTCTCTAAACAAGGAATCATTATACTCAAAAATTTCAACAATGGCATCTTCCTTATGAACATCATAAGCATTTCCACAATCATACTTAATCATAGAAAACATATTTTCATGCTCATAATTCAACAATCTATCACCAAAAGTAGAAAGTGTACCACTTTAACATAGCATTCATTACCCTGTTGTCCTTGCCTTCCTTCAACTCGGTTAGGCCTTCAAAATCTTGCAATCTAGACAAGGAAACACTAGAAAAAGGATGGTCAATGTTAGAAGTAGGAATAAAAATATCTTTGCACCTTGCCAAAGCACTCTCATTCTTTCTTTCTTCTGCAAAGAAGCTCTCCTTTTCTTCTCTCATCTAATTTCTTTGATTTCATTCTTTTCTTTTCTCTCAATCTCATATTCTTCCTCAAGGTCACTCTCATTTTTCCACTCAACTTCACTCTCGTTTTCTTTTTCTAACTTTACTTCACTTGAGATCTCTTGAACTTGCTTATTTCCGACAATTTCTGGAAGACCCATTTCACCTTTCACTTCATTGGTAATTGAGGTGTCTTCCTTTTTTGGCTCTAAGCTCTCCCATGTTGGGCATTGTGAAATACCATGTCCATGTTCCTTGCATTTGAAACACTTAGGATCTTCACTTTTGGGAAGTTGTGCTAGTGTCTTTCTCTGTTCTCCATGAGTTACCTTCACCTCTTGCTTTTGAGGCTTGGGCTCCTCTTCTCTTGGGCTCACACTTATAACTTTCATTGATGAAGAGATAACATGATGTGACCTCTCATAGGATCCCCCATATGAGCCCCTTCCATTGGACACTTGTGTTTCATCCTCCCTTTTTGGTGATCTTTCATTCCTAATATGTTTCTATGTCTTAATGGCTCTCCATGTTCATTGTAGTAAGAATAAGAGTCTTCATCCCTTCTTGTCCCCCTTGAGCTTCTTTTAACTTCATGGTCACAATTGCCTTCACCAATATCCTCCATTTGCTCATTTCTCCTTCTTCGTAGATTCCCTTGATATTGTCTTCTATCAACTCCTTCATATGGCACATACTCTCTAGAAGAACTAGGTTGATATTCATCTCCCTTTCCTCCTTGTTGCACTCGTTTTCTAGGTGTCTTTCAAAGCTTTCAACTCTTGACTTTGAAGGGAAATTAAACCTCGAATCTACAGAGAAACGAGATCCAAATCCCCATTCTTAAAAAACTTACATGAGAATGAAACATACCTTTTGATTTGATGTCTGGAACTGCAGATCTGTCTCTTGAGAT
>JAOXNR010052401.1:0-16662 GCA_028571225.1 Parsonsia alboflavescens | reverse complement strand
GAATGTTGAATGATCAAGATAGGATTTGTCCCTCTTATATAACAAGAGAGTGATGTCTAGCATTCTTGGTTGAGTAAAATTATAAAATGCATGGCCATGCTCGAATAAGTAGATATGAGATATTTATCTTATTCAGTTTAGTTAATTTACTCGAGACTGAGAATTGAGATATTGAACTTTATGGGTATGACACATTACATGACTCGTATTCAATTATGACTTCCTAGACAAAGAGATTAAGACATGTTATTTTTATAACAGGAGATTTTGTCTTGTCAAAGTCATTCTCATTAATTGGATTGCAATAACATGCTGCTAGACACCGTTTATTGTACACGACATTAAATATTGTTTATGTTAAATGCCAATTTTACGAAGACCTATTGGGTCACACATTCAGAACGTATTGCTTAATTTGTAGTATCTCCTTTCAGACCTAAACGTAATTAGCTGAAGTTGTTTTGGCTAATTCACGAACAGGAATTAAACAAAATGTAATTAATAGTTAATTATGTGACTAAATTTCATTTTTCCAAGTTCATTGAATCTGGATGAAATTATAATTCAGTGCTCTCTGATAGACTTCTCATTTTCGAATTCAAATTAGAATTGGAAAGGAGATTGATTTATCCTGAAGACTTCTTATCACATAGTCTTCAGGGGGTTTTGGGATTAAACTCCTTTTTTTTTTCATATCAATCATTTTCTGTCAGAGCGTTTGCCTAGAAAATAAAAATAGAGAGCTCAAAAAAACCAAAAACTGAGAAAAACATATATTCATGATTGAAACTAGCAATTCAATCGTGTTTATTATCGTTGCCTTGTTTGTGAGATGTACATTGGAAGTGGACGTGCGTGTGACAAACTAGAGGCAAAGGTCGGACATTTTTGCTAGTGACTATAGACAGAGATTCCGATGTTCATCTTCTGTCTAAGAATTCGAAAAGGTAATTTCAGTACCCTCTCTAGACTGCCTTCGATCGATGCTTGGAGGAGATCTGTTTGTGGCCTTCCCTTCAGGAAATACTCAAGTTTTGATGTTATATCCCTTACTTATATGAGATATTTAATTATGTACTCTTCCCTAGCTTCGCATTCTGTAGCAACCCGGTTGGTTATAACGCGTAAATCAGTTTTAGCAAGCAATTTTTGCACTTTTAGGGCTCTTATGAGTCTTAGACCTACTAAGAGAGCTTCATATTCGGATTCATTATTCAAGGTTGGGAAGTTGTATTTCATAGAGTTAGGGATTCTCACTCCATCAGGGTTGATCAATACTGAATTTTCCTTTTTAGTGGATCCATCTGTGTATGTGGTCCAGACATTAATTTCACGAGTGTTTGTGAGCTCTAGTGGAATTCTTGTGCATTCCTCTACGAAGTCTGAGAGAGCTTGTGCGTTGATAGCTTTCCTTGGCTCAAAATCAATTTGATATCCTAAAGGTTCGAGCAACCACTTCATTGTCCTACCCGATAGCTCGGGTTTAGCTAGAGCTTGATTTAGTGGTAGATTGGTCAATACTCTTATTGGGTAAGCTTCAAAATAGGGCTTAAGCTTCCTTGAAGTGATGACAATCAGGTATAGGAATTTCTCAAAGTATGAATATCTAATTTCAGGACCTCAGAGCAAATAACATACATAGTACACTGGAAATTGTACACCTAACATTTCTACAAGCAGCACCGAGCTGACTGCCTTTTCTACCGCAGTTAAGTACATCAAGTTTTCTTCGCCCAGCCTTAGCGACACAAGCTATGGGGAATTTTCAAGAAATTCTTTCAATCTCTCGAAAGCCATCTGACAATCTTCTGTCCACTGGAAATCATTGGGTTTCTTTAGGACATCATAAAAACTTTCTCCTTTGTCAGCCATCTTCCTGATGAAGTGTCCTAAAGCTAACATCTTCCCTGTTAAACACTGAACTTCCTTGATGCTCTTGGAAGGTTCCGTGTCCAGGAGTGCTTTTATTTTATCAGGGTTGGCATCAATGCCTCGTTCTGATATTATAAAACCCAGGAATTTTCCTACTGAAACTCCAAAGGTTCATATGAGAAGGTTTTGGAGTCTAGAAAGTCTCCCTTATATCATCAATGAGGTCTTCTGAGGTTCTAGAAAGTCTCCCTTATATCATCAAGTCTCCCTTGTGCATGGCTCGTTGGAATTCTGCTCCTACATTCTTCAAACCAAATGGCATTTTGATATAACAGTAGGTCCCTACTTTTGTGATGAATAAAGCCTTTTCCATGTCTTCCAATGCCATTGGAATTTGATGATAACCCCTTGTAGGCATCAAGGAAACACAACCATTGATAACTAGCTGTTGAATCTACCATTTGATCGATGCTTGGAACTGGGTATGAATCTTTCTGACAATATTTATTCAATGTGGTGAAATCCACACACATCCTCCATGCCAATTCCTTTTTTGGCCCAACCACTAGATTGGCAAGCCATTCTGGGTACACGATCTCTCTCAAAATTCCAACATCAACAAGAGCTTGGACTTCTCTAGCTATAACTTCATTTCACTCTGGGGAAAAATTTCTTTTCTTTTGTTTTATTGGTTTGACTCTGGGTCTGAGGCTGACTTTGTACCTTGCTATCGTTCTGTTAATCCCTTCGAGGTCAATAGGTTCGCCAAGTGAAGACTTTCAGGTATTCCTGAAAGAACTTAATGAGGAAGGTAGAAGTTCATCTATCTTGATCCCTTTCACAGGGAATTCTGAGTTGAAAAAAACTTTTTCTCCTTTATTGGTAGCCTAGATTCGAATCATCATTCCCTTTAGGGGGGTCGATGAAATCCTCTTGCTTGGATATTGCCGAGGTCTCAGCATCCCCTTCAACAAGATAGCATTCTGCGACAGTCTGTCTATCTTTTTCTTGGATGATCCAGCTTTCTCAAACCTATATCCTCATGCAGTAGCTCAAGAAGGAGATTTCAACTTTAAAGTTAATGACCCCTGTCCTTAGTAGAGTAAGTTCCTGGTGCATCAATCACTAGCCAGTCCATGATATTTGTGGTTCCTTTGCCATCCATATAGACTATAGTTGGAACCCGTAGCATCCTTTCGGCATAGGTCGTGGTGCCGCTAAAGTTGGTCAAGACAGTGTCTGACTTTGTCAACGAGCTTTTATCTATCCCCATTTGGTAGCAAGCCTTTTTGTACAAGACATTCACTGCACTTCCGATGTCAACCAATATCTTTCGTACCAAGAAACCTCCAATCTGGAATGACACTGTCAGGGGCTCTGAATCTCCTCCCCGAGCTCGCTTTGACCTTCTTTCAATTTCGTTTATCTTTTCGATCAGAGGTCGCTGGTTGTGTGTAACTATAGGAGGTGGATTTGTAGGACCTGTATTCGTGGCTAGGAATTCTCATAAGTAGCCCTCCTTTACCAGCCTCTCAATTTCTCGTTTAATTTTGAAGCAGTCCTCTGTGAGGTGACGATGATCCTTGTGGTAGTCGTAGAACTTTTCTATATCTCTCTTGGCCAGAGGAGTTGTGAGAGGTCAAGGTGGTTTTAGCAGACCCTTCTTTTTTTTGACTTCTAGTATTTCTGCCTGTGAGCTTGTTCGGGGAGTCGTCACTAGGTCTAGAATTGTCTTTCTTTTCTTATCCAATGGTCCTCCCCTCAAATGAGGATCCTTCCTGTCTCATTTCGATGACCGTGGGCTTTTTGGTCACCCCTTGGTCTCTTTCTTCATACTTGAGGCAAATCCAGGAATCTTTTTCTGGATTGAATTTTCTTTCACCATGATCAACTTTTTGAGGAGTGTTAGTAGCTCTTTGATGGTCTTCACTAGCTCTTCTGCAAGCTTAAGAGCTACATACCCCATTGCAGTCCTTGTTTTAAGGCAGTGATGTCGATAACATCATTTTTCTGCTCAATTTCCACTGCCTCATCATTAAAACTATTGGAATAACTTCTTTTGATTTCACAAAATTTCTTTTTGATATTAAACAAATCATTGATGTCTTTTTTCACACCTTTCGCTGCTTTGGTAGTTCTTTAGAAACAACTCCTTCAATAGTGTCAAGCTTGAGATACTTGCTTTTGGAATTCCCTTGAACCAGGACTGTGCTTTCTTGGTTAGCATGGATTGGAAAGCTCAGTATTTGACATAATCAGGGCACTTAAACATTTTCATGTCAGAAATGTATTCATCTATATGTTGTAAAGGTTCCTTTGTGCCAATGTACTTTGCCTTAACTAGCAATGCTTTGAATGCTGATGGCATTTGAGCAGTCCTAATATTGTGGACAAATGGTGAGGGCTTCGATAGGTCCACACTACTCTATATCTCCTGGTTCCCATTCTTCTCCTAATTTGTTGGGAGACTCGATCTCGTCAATGGATTCATTGCTATGTTGACGTGGTATCCTCCCTCCAGGAGGAGTTCTCAACGAGTTTCCCTGCTCGTCAAGACTCGTTTCTTGTTGTGGACCTAGGGAAATGGCTGCTCGATTGAGTCTGTCCCTCAGGTCATAACCCCTCTTCCATTGCGTAGGGTTTCTCTTAGCTTAACCACGGGTGGGTCTCTTTCGCCCTGTGGTCTTTCCTGTGCTTAACATACCTTCTGAGCTTCCAGATTGGGCCAGAGTTAGATTCTTGTTTCTAAAGGTAGGGGTGACCTGGCTGTGTGCAACCCCCTTAATCTCTAGGTAGTTGTGTTTCCGTCTAAGATGGAACAGGGGTACTCCCCGTTGGTATGTAATCTCTTCTACACAAGATTCCCTCTAGGGCATCTACCATGTGTTTTAAGAGGTCGGTTGGAACGGGTATCCGATTTCCCCCTAATCTCTATGGTATGGGGTTATCGTCGTTGTCATTCTGATTAAGGTGTCTTGATCACTTATTTCTTGCGCAGGTGGGTGGTTCATCAAGACAATTTGGGATGGTCCGGACCATGCCAGTCTCAGTTTCTCTTGCTGATCGGCTGGACCCGAATTATTGTTATTGTCTTCCATTGGAACCAGGTCTTCCAACGTTGCTTCTCTAGTGAGTAATTGTGTTCTGCCAGGGAGTCTGCCACGGCGTGGTGATTGTACACGCAGTTGTTGCAATTAGGTCATTACAATGCTTTTTTTTTTCGTATATGGAAAAAAGCTATTCCTAGAATGTTTCTTTCCCACAAACAACACTAGAAGTGATGGAGCTCGGAAACGATATTCAGGTCACTCCGAACAATGATGACATCTACAATCTCAACTTGAAAGGGAAAACTGGATCATTGGAGTGGGCTGTCACCCTGAGGATAACTTTGATGCCTAAGTCAGTATTCTAAGAGAGTAATCTTTGAGTAAATCAGCTTAATCTGTCCGTGAACAGTGTATGTTTCGATTATATATCGAATAATAGGTTAACTCGTTAATCATGACTTTTCCATTACTTGAAAGTAGGTAATTAGGATAATTGTGAGATCGTATTGTATTCTGTCAATTGCTCTTAGGATCATGGCGTTTTCCTACTTGCCATGCACACCTCTGGTTGAGAGCTACAAGCTCGTTTACCTACTTGCAAATGCCAATCATCTTGACTATTCCCTTTAGAAGGTCGTAATGTGTGATTATAGGTTCATAGAGTATGTTAAGAGTTGCAGATATTTAATCGTGGTATGGAAAATGTATGAGATGGATTGGAGCCCATCGGGTTGAAGGTAGCAGTTTGGTGAGACCTCTTCTAAGCTCATTTTAAGGTCGGTGACCTCGGAGATCGGTGGGAAGAGGTCGCTACCCACCTTTCCTCTCAACATGTGATTTGGACTTTTAGGTATTTGCATCGGGGCTTGAATCGTATGGTTCGGTTCGTTCTGGTCGTACAAAAAAAAAAAAAATTAGGGCAAGCAAGGAAGGGGGGAAAGTGAAAAAGAGAGCGGGGAAATGAAAAAAATTGGAGGAAGAAAGAAATAATTAAAAATTAAATTTCTAGCTAATATATTATTTTTGTAAATGCTTCTTCTCATGTACTTGACTTATTCATTTTATATATTATATTTTTTACTTTCTTATGAACTAATAATTTGAGATTCTCTTTAATGTCATATAATCTGTACATTAAAAATGTACTTAGTTAAAATTTGAATTAAAAAATTTATATTTTTAAATTAGTATCTGGGATTCGCTTACATGAAGCGAATCCATGACCTCTCTGTCATCAATGAGACTGCTTTACAGCTTGAACAAGTACTATTTGTCATATTTGACTATTTTTATAATTGATGGTTAAGAGATAAATGTCATAAAAAAAAGGTAAACAAAAGTACATATTAAAAAAGAAAAATTCATAAAATTAAGCTAACAAATATGCAATCTTATTTATTTGATTGAATAACATATAAATTATCTAAATATATATTATCAAATTGTGTAACATATCTTGAGCTTAAAGAAAAATAAAAATAACAAACAATATAAGCCAAGCTCTTAAAAATAATTTGGTTTGATTGATACAGACTAGCCAATTAATATGTGTAATAGTTAAAAAGACAATAGCATCATTCAGACATGCTATCAATAGAATCACTAGATACCAAATGTGAATCTTCTATCTTTGTTTCCTCACTTTCTACAATAGAATCACCATCTACACTAATATGTATGTTCGGGGCGTCATCTTCTTCCATTAGAATCCATAGATCAACAATCAAGGGTGATGCAATGGTAAAACATCATTGACACGGGCAAACAACTCATTTTGGTGAGCAAGATCTAGCATATCCTCAACTTCAATCTCTATCCATTCACTCAGCTTTGTTTTGATGATGACCCTCCAACCAACTTTATCACGAATTCGTCTTAGATACTGTGCATAATAAACTTGTCAAACCTTTTGAGCAACAATGAATGGATCATACTCATTATATCTACCTTTATGTTTTACCTTAGTAAGCTCATACTCTGGACGAAGAACACAGTTATCATGCTGGGTGTGGGATCAAACCAGTCACATTTGAATAGAACCACCTGTTTCTCATACTCTACTGAATACTCTAGTTCAATGATATCTTGCAAAATTCCAAACCAACCACCCTCATTTGTGTCGCTAATAGTTGCCTTCACCTAAAGCTCCATAATTCATTGTTTTCTTTCCCTTACTCCAGGAGTGTGTGTGAAACTTGAATCCGTTAATGAAGTATTGACTCCATGACTTAACCATGTTGTTCGGTCCCCATATCATGTCTATTCGATTTTGATTCATGACCCCATTACTCTTATATCATGAACCTATAGAAGATGTTATAAGATTATGTGATGCATTTGTATACTCATAAAAAATTAAAAAGAGAGTCAAAAACTACAAGAAAAATTATAGATAGAATAAATAAATTAACTCAGAATTGCCTCGAACCAATTTGCATAGTCTATGATGATTCTAATGTCACCGTACCACATGATAAATGTCCTGTCAATTTTAAAAATAATAAGGGTTAGAATGTGTAAATTTATTTTAAATCAACAGAACGCTACATGAAAAAAAATTTCACTCACTGCAAATATTATTTTGCTTCCTCGCAATTTAGCAGCACATGGAGAGTAGGAAAGTGTCGTTCTATACCATCTAAGTACCTCCGTCTACAAGGGCCTGCTGGTCGCCCTAGTTGGTTGAATGTTGACAGAGTATATGGAACATCTTACCTATGTCCATCATCATTTTGAGGTACTTTATTTCTAAAGCACTTCAACGTATGCTTGAAATAGAATGAAGAAAAATGCATTGTCTCTCTGGCCAAGTAAGCCTCGCAGATCGATTCTTCAATATAAGGCTTTTGTTTTATTATTTTCTTCATCTTAACCAAATCCCTTTCAAATGGGTACATCCATCTATATCCGACTGGACATCCAAAACGTGCCTGCTTAACCAAGTGAATGTTTAAATGCTCCATGCAATCAAAGAATCCAGGAGGGAATATTCTCTCCAACTTACACAAGATAATAGTTATGTTGAGTTCCATCTTGCCCAAATCCTCTCTACTTAGAGTAGTCCTACATAAATCTTTGAAAAACTTCCTGAACTCAATTAAAGGGCCCCAGATATTGTCTGGCAGTCCCTTGAATGCAATAGGTAATAGTTGTTCCATGAATATGTAGCAATCATGAATTTTCAAGCCAGTGATCTTCCCGTCAGTAGCATCAGCCTCCTCTCCAAATTTGATAAGAAACCATCTGGAAGGAGAAGATCTCTCACCCATGCACATACATTCCTCTTTTGAATTAGTGTGAATGTATACGTTGCCTTAGGTTTGAGCTATTTTCCATTTCCTTTATCGACCAAATTCAAGTTTGGTCGCCGACAATGATCCAATATGTCCAATCGAGCATTCACATGATCCTTTGTTCTACCTGCAATATCCATTATCACCTTGAATATGTTATCAAATATATTCTTCTCTACTTGTATCACATCTAGGATGTGACGGAGTAGATTATTCTTCCAATAAGGTATCTCCCAGAAAATGCTTTTCTATGTGCAATTGTGACTTGTGCCCGACCAAGAAGTCTATCAAACGGACCACTCTCAAAAGTAGCGAAGCCACGTATCATTACCCAAATTTCTTGACTGCATAGTCTACGTGGAGGAGGGTCAAAATCAACAACCCCAACTCAAAAGGCAGTTCTATTCTTTCGTAAGGATGATTCTCTGGGAAAATTACTGACAATGACAATCAAACCAACAAATCTTGTGTCCATTCTTCAAATAAAATGCCTTTGAACTATGCATAGAAACAAGACATGCCAGTCTGCTAGCAGTTATTCAACCTAAGAGCATTCCATTTGAATAAAAATCATTTATAGTCTATAGTATGGTAGCTCGCATGTTAAAATTTTGCTTAGTCGAGATATCATATGTCTGAATCTCAACTGCCCACAATAATATCAACTCATCTATCAAGGGTCTCAAGTACATATCTATTTGATTCTTGGGATTTCTTGATCCAGGTATGATACATGTCAAGAACATATAAGGCCTTGTGCTGCATAACTCCGGTGGAAAGTTATAACGAGTCATGGTCACAGGCCAACATGAGTATAGAGCAGCACCCTGACTAAAAGGTGAAAATCCATCTGCGCATAAGCTCAACCTAACATTTCTTGGATCACTAGCAAAATCGAGAAACATATGGTCAAAGTGTTTCCAAGCCTCACAATCAGATGGATGACACATAACAACCTCCGGCCTGTGATTTTAATAGTGCCATCTTTTATGACTGGCAGTATTGTTTGATGCATATAGTCTCTTCAAACGTGAAACCAATGGCGGGTAATGCATTTTCTTTGCAGCTGCCTCTAGTCCATGGGCATTGACACATGTCTTGAACGTGATTAGATAACATAATGAAATAAGATTCAAACCATTGGAAATAATTTAAAACAATTTAGTTGAATATATAAATAATTTTTTAATAGAATTGTTTTTACCTTGGAGAATCACAAAATCTACATCCTTGTAATGCATTGTCGTCCTTGTAGTATATCATACAACCCTCCTTACAACCATCAATCTTAATAGAAACTAATCCAAGCTTTGATATAATCCTTTTGCAGAATTATAATTTGCAGGAATGGTGTGTCTTGGCAAATGCATCTCCCCCATAAACTCTAACATATCATCTATTGCTAGTTTGGGCACATTAAAGTCACATTTCATGCGCATAATGCTCAATGCAGCAGATAATTGGGAATGTTCTGGACATCCAAGTCATATTGGTTGATTATATTGTTCCAATAGATCATAAAATATTTAATCCTTTGATGTTGCGGGTGGCTTGGTGTTCTAAGTACCTGCACAAAAGGGGATTGTCAAAGAGTAGTGGGTGGATCCTAGTACATCTCTAATACTCAAGTTAGTAGACGGTGTCAGAGTAATGTTGGGATAATGATGCGGGTAGTAGAATATCACGTACCCAGGATAGTTGTTATTAACTCCTTAAATGATCATGGGACAATGTGGGTTAGTCCATGACATTCCGATGTGGGATGTGTAATGAACAGTGTCGGACAGATGAACAGTATTGGGGCTCTATGTTTTATCTAGCTGTTTTTGAGCTTAGATTTCTCCTTCGTTATTAAGTCTCCTGGCTAGTGTGATATGTTAAATTAAAGCTCTCATTACTTAGGTCAACCTTAGTATCTAATTTTCATTAAATACCCAATTTTCTATGAAGAAATGTGGTCGATGTATTGATGTGATGTGTGGTATACACCACATGCCTCTTCGAAAAAGGTAACACGGTGCCAGGTGCTTTTGCCATGATATAGCTTGGGTGAATTTGTTCCGGACTTGTAGTTGTGGCCACATCTGTAATTTGATCCTAGGAAGGTGGAGCAATGTGACTGCTTGAAGCAACAATTCACTGTCAGTCGGTTCACCTAACATATCCATGTGTACAGGTAAGCAGTTTGGCGATTCAGGTGACAAATCCACTTGTATGGCTAAGATAGCCTAGGTGCATGTGTCAACCAAAAAGGCCTGAGCTTTTCATTTAAAAAAAGGGAGGTTTTCACCTTTCCCCCCTTCATTTTATCATTTTCAACTTTCAATATCTTTTCTTATGTTCTCTCTCTCATGTTCTTTGCATCGCAACAACAGCAATAGTGAGAATTTTAGAACAAGGGCCTATCCTTTCGTAGTTTGGATTCTTTGCGATTTTGTTTTTCCCATTTGTTGATTTGGGCTTTTTATACTTGATCTAAAGCCTCTTATATTGTGCATTTAGGTGTCTATTTTATGGAAAATTTTGCATCTTTTGAAGTTTGTTTTCTTGTTCTTCGTCAAATTGATTTTAACGGATTCAGTTACTTACTTTAATCCTTTCTCTTTTTTGTTTCTATGTTCTAGGTGTATTTGTCGCACAGCTATGTCTGAGTCTCAAACTATATCTTAAGGGTTTATCTCTAGGGGTGATTCGGGAGAGGTTAATGCGAGAGTTAGGAGATTGATCAATGACCCTTATGAGGACGTTGGGGATAGCTTTGCTATCATGGTTAGACAGTATAGGGTTGAGCCCAGGGTCTGGGTTTCTAGTGATTTGCTTTTTGGATCTAATGTTAATCATATGATAGGGATGAATCGGTGGCTAGTAAGGGTTTAGCCGAAGCCACCAGGATCAGGGAGCTTAGTGATGTCCAGCTTTGGGATTTTGAATCATGTTATCCGATACTGGTTGGGGGAAATAAGCATAGATTTTTCCTAGTGTGACGAGAGCAACAATAGTCTAGCTAATGAGTACTAGGACCCTGTACAGGTGTGGGTAGTTGCTCACACCGATACCTCGGTGTTAGGGTGTGAGGAGAGGGTGCATCTGATTATGCTGCAATATCAAAAAGTGGTTAGTGACTTTAGGGATAAATACGGGTTTCGGCATAAATATGGCATTCCTGCCAAATTCGAGATTGAGGTTCCGGGGGAGGAGTGTAGGATTCACCTACCCCCTCCTGGGTGTGTTACTTGCTTTGACACTTAGTTTAGGGTAGGGTTGAGGTTTCTGCTTCACCCTTTGTTTGTTGATATCTTAAAATTTTTTAAGATTCAGTTAGGTCAGCTGAGTCCCAATTTTGTTCGATGTAACATTGCTTTAATTTTGTACAATGGGGTTTGTGGTGCAACCATTAGTTTGGAATTATAGAGGGCCTTTTTTTCGGTCGGCGAGAAACAAAAGACCCCTAAAGGTAGGGGGATTTTTTTATACAATCCGGCGGAGGGATGCTCCCAAATTAATAGAATATCCTAGCTTCATTCATGAATGGAAGACAGAGTATTGTCAAGTTAGGCATCTAGTTTTGGGGAGATACTATTTAGGTGGTGCACCCTTAAGTCTGTGAATAATAAGTGGCCCTATGAAAAGAATAGCTATGATATTGAAATGAGCAACATTGCTTAGTTTGGGTTTTAGGCAAAGGTGGGAGAGCATTGGAGCCCGGATTTGCTGAGGTTCGGTGGGATCAATGACAAGGCCGAATTTGATATAATGGCTTTAAGTATGTGTTCCTATTAATTTTTGATTGTGTATCCTATTATTTTCTCCGAGTGTTGGAGTTAAATTTGATGTGTTTTGCTGGTATTGTAGGAAAATCATTCTCAATGAGTATAGGAGCTTCACTGGCGAAGGTTAGTAAGCCAAAGAAGGTTGTTCTGGGTAAGATTCCTGCTTACGAGATAGTGACAGTAGTCCCTGTAAAAAAATCTTATAAATTTGTTACAGGCATACATGACTTTTTTTATGTTTAGGGTCAATTTGCAGAAAAGGTCGATCCGACGAAGAAAGATGATGTGGTGTAGAAGGTAGCATCCAAAGCCGAGTGGAGCAAGGCTGGAGGGTCCAAGACTGCCCTTTAGAAGAAATATCTTGCGAGATAATGGAGATCAAGCTCCAACAATGCCTCTAGGACCTATTACAAGAGCAAGGGCATTCGGGAAGGATTATACAATTAAGGACTAGAACTTTTGGGTGATTCAAGGCCTTGAGGAGGTTTCTACACGAAGAACAAGGCATTGATGA
Organism: Parsonsia alboflavescens; assembly: GCA_028571225.1. Classification (NCBI taxonomy): domain Eukaryota; kingdom Viridiplantae; phylum Streptophyta; class Magnoliopsida; order Gentianales; family Apocynaceae; genus Parsonsia; species Parsonsia alboflavescens. The sequence continues at coordinate 4,163 of JAOXNR010052401.1, read as the reverse complement.
CCATAGAGATCAAGTTGGGAAGTCTAGGAAGGCTTGGAAAGAAGTTGACGCGATGCAAAACGAGTTTGGAGCAGAGATAGCATGAGAGAGCATCGCATGGCATGATGATGCAGTCGGAAACAAAATCTGAAGATTCGTTCTTGTTCAGAAACATGCAAAACAGGAAATGAAAATAAATCCTGATCCAATTTTCCTACTAATCAAACTTCAACTCAAGTAGTTAGAAGACGAAAATTAAAATCAAGCGAAAACGAATTTTCGAAGTAGTCGAAAATCGCAAAAGCCAAAAAGAGGCAACTTAATTCATCAAAACTGTCTGAAAAACAGTCAGCCGAAAACGAAATTTAAAGGCAAAACAAAACCTAACCCTAATCAGAAAGGAAAAGTAAAGAAATCGCAAAAAAACCTCTAAAAAAATAATAAATTATGAAATTGTTACTAAAAACTATAAAATTATGACAATGCCACTGAAAACAGAAAATTGCCCAAAACACCATAGAAACGACTCCGGATGGCTGAAAAACGCCTTGCAACAAAGCAGTGACTTTGGTTCGTTGGGCCATTCCGAGTCATCCAGTCAGATTTCAGCCCGATCTGAGCTCGTTTCAATCACCTTGGGAATCGTGCCTTGCATCAATTCGGTGTTTCAAACAGCTCCCGTCCTCTTCTTCAAATGTTCTGAACGCCTTGGAGCTGATTGTGGAACCGAAACTTGCCCCGCATCTAAAACACCTTGATCAACAACCAGCTCTGTGTCAGGCTCCCCCTCTTGAACTGAGGAGCTTGTCCTCAAGCTTGGATTATCTCCATGGAAAGCTGTGAGATGCTGCATATTAAAAACATTGGAGATGCAGAACTCGTCTGGTAACTCGACTCGGGAAGCATTGACGCCAAGTCTCTCCAAGATTTGGCATGGTCCAACCTTCCGGTCCTTGAGCTTGTGATATTCACCAGCAGGATATCGTTCTCTGGACAGAGAGACCCAAACCAGATCACCTACCTCAAACTGGACATCTTGTCTAGTCTGATCCGCGTGCAACTTGTACTGAGCATAAGCTTCCTCCAAGTTTGCTTTGACTGTTGCATGAATGGACTGTAGATCAACCAGAGGATCCTCCACTTTCCTGGGAGCCGAACCATGATCAGGAATAGCTAGGTCGAGAGGACCCCTAGGATTTCGCCCCAAAACAATCTGAAAAGGGGAAAACTTGGTCGACTTGTTCACAGAGCAGTTGAATTCAAACTCAATCTTTGCAAGTCTAGAATCCCAAGTCCCAAAAGATTTAACCTGCTCCCTCAACATGTTCCCCAAGGTGCGATTCACCACTTCCATCTGGCCATCTGTCTGTGGATGGTATGGATTGCTAAACTTTAGAGTAGTCTCCATGCGCTTCGAAAGCTCCCACCAGAAATGGCTCATGAACTTCGTATCTCGATCCGACAGGATACTCCGCGACAGTCCGAATCTCCACACCATATCTCCAAAGTATAAGTCAGCAATCTTGCTCGCATCCATGGAATTCTTGCAAGCATTGAAGATAGCCATCTTGTTGAACCTATCCACCACGATACGAATTGTGCACGAGTTGTGGGCGCTAAAAAAATCCTAATCAAAACAAAACTATCTTCCCGGATATCCTCAGATGCGACATAACACCCATCCTCCTCTTCAAACACATCATCACCAACATACCCTTCAGACACTTCTTCAATGCCCTCCTGAATCAGTAACTGTGACCTTATCCTCGGACACTCATTCACATTGTGCCCTAGCTGCTGACAGCTGTGGCACTTCACATTAGCTTTATTACTGATGGAAGACTTATTCAGAGCATTACCTGACCCTTGTACGCTACCTCTTCCGAACTGTTTTTGGGTTGAAGAGCTACCCACTCGTGTTGTCGAAGAGCTACCTGCCTGAGAAACATGGGGAGGATGAAAGCCTCTTCCAAATCCAACCCTTTTTCCGCTAGCCCTCGCTAGACTCTTCTCCACAACTTGTGCCTTTGTCTGCGGGTCCATGATAGCGTTAAAGGTATGGACCTGTGAAGCATCCTGAATAGCAAGTCGTAGCCCATGGAGATAACTTGCCACGAGCTGTTCCTAAGTTTCAAACAATTGATTCCTTGCCATCATCCGGTAAAACTCAAGCGTGTATTCTTCGATGCTCCGAGAACCCTGCTCCAAGCTCTGAAGATTCTGGAACATAGTCTGCCGGTAATTGAATTGTAGAAACTCCTTGCGCATCTCCCTCTTGATTTCCCCCCAATTGTCCAAAACTGGAAGGCCATCTAGGTATCTCTGATATATGAAAGATTACCACCATGCGGCAGCCCTGTCCTTGAACCTCATCGCCACCAAGGATACTTTCTTTTCTGTCAGAACCTCATTCAACGAAAAAGGTTCATCCACGGAGCTCATCCAATCTAAGAATTCTTCAGGAGACAATCCTCTTGAAAATTCCGGAACCTCCATCTTAAACCCTAGATCCCAACAAGGAATGAATGGTTCTCGTTCGTTGTGTCTTGGCAGTTGGTAGCCGCCCCTCATCACCCTAGGCTGTTCACGCGGCAGCTGCTCGGGTTCGTTTTCAACATCTTCGTCCACCCCTTGACCCAATCCGTCAACTTCGGCCTGTCCTGGTTACCGGTCTGGCTCCAGCCACTGCACCATCTGTGTCAAATCCCATATTTGGTGCTCACAGCTCTCTCTCTCTAGCCACGTCTCCCTTCGCAACTCTTCCCTATCACACCTAGAATCTTCCCGATTCTGTTGCATTGCTTCAATTAACGTAGCAATGTTCTATTCGAGATTACCTCCTGTCATGGGGTGCAAATAACTGATCTGGACGGAGTCGGAATTGGGCTCTGATACCAACTGATGCAGTCGGAAACAAAATCGGAAGATTCGTTCTTGTTCAGAAACTTGTAAAACAAGAAACTAAAATAAATCTTGATCCAATTTTCCTTCTAATCAAACTTCCACCCAAGTAGTTAGAAGATGAAAATTAAAATCAAGTGAAAACGAATTTTCGAAGTAATCGAAAATCACAAAAGCCGAAAAGAGGCAACTTTAATTCATCAAAACTGTCTTAAAAACAATCAGTTGAATATGAAATTTAAAGGCAAAACAAAACCTAACCCTAATCGGAAAGGAAAAGTAAAGAAATTGCAAAAAAACCCCTAGAAAAATAGTAAATTATGAAATTGTCCCAAAAACTATAGTGATATCCGAGCTTGTTTTAGTCACCTCGGGAATCGAGCCCGATATCAATTCGGTGTTTCAAATAGCTCATATCCTCTTTTTCAAACGTTCTGAAGGCCGTGGAGCTGATTGTCAAACCGAAATTTGCCCCGCGTTTGAAACACCTTGATCAGCAACCAGCTCTGCGGCACATTACCAAAAGCCATCTGGCCTTGAATTGTGCCACTGTCGAAGCCAAATGGATGAACTAGATGCTCTATGGACGAAATTCCAGTAGCAATCCGGTGCTCCCCTTGCCCGAGCAGGCGTCGGATCCTCCATCTCCTGCTCACTCATATGCTATGTTTTCCTAAATTTTATTGACTTTTTTTTCATTCCTTTTGGTCTTTTAGCTTATTTTATGTGGGTTTTCTGGTCTCTTAACCATTTGTAAGACTTAATTAGGGTTTTTTACTACCTAGACTATATAGAGTCTCTTATATGTAACTTGAAGACAACTTTTAGACAAACCCTGTTCCATTGGAATTCAATCAAATTTGAAGATCAAACACGATCTTTCTTGAGTGTTTTTGATTGTTCTTCTTAGGGTTCTTGGATCACTATAGAAGGGGGCATTCAATCACTTTGGAGTGAGGTATTGAAGTGTCTACTAAATCAAGAGGTTGGTTGTTGTTGATTATCTAACAAAGGTCAATCTAATCTATCTTGAATCCTTGATGAGTCCTTCGTTACTTTGATTGATTTCTTGCATGTATGAACACTAAAACCTTCAACCTTCAAGCAATCACATCATATTTTGGTATCGAGAGCCTATGTTATCATCCAAGCTTTGCCTATCTTTACTTGATTTCTTTGTTTAAGTGCTAAGATCATACTTTTTCTTTGAAATCCTATGATCTTATATGTGTTTTGTGTTTTGTTCCTTAACATCTATCCTACTTCTTCTCTTGTGATCTCTT
>JAOXNR010052400.1:0-16667 GCA_028571225.1 Parsonsia alboflavescens | reverse complement strand
ATTATAGAAATAAAATGGAGGACATTTTATCAAAAATGATCCTAATAAGATTATCGGTCTTTCGATTCCTTTATCTAAATTTATGACATGATTAGAAATATCTCTTCCTTTAATAGGTTTTAAATCTTGCTTATATTCCTTAGGAAAACAATCTGGTGTCAAAAAAATCGTTTCTATTGCCTCATTTATCTCATGAATTTCTCCATTAAAATTTGTATATTGATGTGTATCTTGTAGTCGAAATTTCTGTAATTTATCACATAATTTATGGCTAATATAGTTTCCATTAGCTCCTGTATCTATTAGTACATTGATTGAGGTAAGTTCTAATCCATTGAAATATTCTCCTTTTATCTTATAATTCTTTAAATTATCTTCTTTAGATTCTATGTAATCTTCTACATATCTTGATAAATTTTGTTTTCCTATGACCTTTGATTCTGTGAAAGAAAGTCTAGGAGTGTATCTATCAGAAGTTATTATTGGTTTATTTTTTAAATCTAGTTCCAGAGGTATATTTTCTATTTCTTCAATCTTTGGTAAACTAGGCATCTGAATCTGACTCACCTCATTAAATGAATAAGGAAAATCTATTGTATCTTTTATGACAAAGCATTCAGAATGATGAGTATTAGAAATGGCATATGAAATCATATATGTAATCGAATAAGGTCTATTGTAGTCTTTGAAGAATTCTCTTCTTTTGAAATCTTGTAAAATTCCTAAACAGGCTTAATGAATTGGTTAATATCTATAGTAGGAACTTCTTGGTCATTTTCTTGGTCTTGTTCCTCACTCCCTTGATTTGGGTATCGGTTATGTTCGGTAAGTAAATATCTAAATTTTCATCATGTACTTCTATATTTATTTCGACATTATCTATGTTGAAACAGGCTCTTACAGTTTTGGTATATTCATGCGAATACAAATGAGTAGTAGTGGCAAATGGGTTGGATGCGTTTAGGTTAGGCTTCAAAGGGCTAGAGGATTAGATCGTGTTCAAGTTTTTTTGAATTGTTTTTTTCAAATTGATCTAATCAAATCAAATTGAATTTAGAATTTTTTTTTTTGTTTGGATTGATTTAGTTTCAGATTGAAAAAATTTTAAATCGAAAAATTAGTTGGTTAATAATTTTATACTTTCAAAACTAAACTGATGATTTGTGCATAATAATATTTATTATTATTTCCATCTTCCTAGCCTTTTTCTATTTTTCTTAGTAAACAACATTTTGGAAAAATATCAATTTGAACTTCTTTAGTTTATATATAAATAAATAAATAAATATATATATATATATATTTATATTGCATGACTTTTGAGTAACTCTTATCTCTTATTTGTCCATTTTTGAACTAAATTCTTATAATTTGATGTTAACTTTTTGACGGATATCAAGGAGCAACCCTAACATTGGTGGAACTATCATGGAAGCCATCAAAGAATGAATTCATTGAAGATGAAGTCTATGGAAGAAAGTATGCCTATAAGGACTTGCACATCAAGAATGAGAGAAGTTTGGGCTTCAATAGGCCAGAGGATTAGGTAGTGTTCAATTTTATGTTTTTTGTTTTTCAAATCGATCTAATCAAACCAAACCAAATTTAGAATTTTTTTTTTGATTGATTTAGTTTCGAATTGAAAAAATTTTAAATCAAAAAATCAGTTGGTTAATAATTTTATACTTTCAAAACTAAACTGGTAATTTGTATGTAATAATATTTATTATTTTACTTATATGATAATTTATAATTATTTTCGTTTTCCTATCCTCTTTTTATTTTTCTTAGTAAACAACATTTTGGAAAAATATCAATTTAAAGTTCTTTATTTTTTTTATATATATTTTGCATGACTTTTGAGTAACTTTTATCTTTTATTTGTTCATTTTTGAACTAAATTCTTGTAGTTTGATGTTGATTTTCTGACAAATATTGAGGAGCAACCCTAGCATTGGTGGAGGTATCATGGAAGTCATCAAAGAACAAGTTCATTGAAGATGAAGTTCATGGAGTTGAAGATAAAGTCTATGGAAGAAAATATGCATATAAGGACTTGCACTTCAAGAATAAGAGAGGATTGATGCTATGCAATAAAGCCATGTACGAGGATTTGTATTTCAAATACAAGATTAATATTTTAATGATAAAGAATGGTACTTCATAGATGAAGACAGACTTGTTGAAAATAACTCAAAGAATGGAAGATGAACTTGAGTTCCTACTTGAAAATGATAAGACTTTTGGATGGAAGCTTAATTACAAGGATCTATATTTCAAGTTTAGGGTTAAACATGAGTAAGAATGGTTTGTAAACCCACCCAACATAAAATCATGTCATGACTAGGGATGTACATGAGAACAGATAATTCACGAATTGTTCGTGCTCGACTTGGTAAAAGATTGAATTCGGCTCGCCTTAATTGAGCTTGAGTCGAACCTAAGCTTAGCTTACTTGTTACATGAATCAAGCCAAGCTCACAAGTATTCGATTCGTTAGGCTTACGAGCCTACTCTTCAATTTATATACAGATATAATATTTAATAACAAATAAATTTTTTATTTATTATATAATATATTTATTAATTCATGTATTATATATAATATATTTTACTATTTCTTAAAGTTTTAAGGAAAATAAATAAAGCTACATAAGTGAGTTTAAATGAGCCCAAATGAGCTCGAGCCTTTTAAATATTCATGGGCTGAACTCATGTGCGCTCTATCCCAAATCTAGAAAAATATAAACGAGTCGAGCATGAACCTTATAGATTCGAGCTTGGTTCAACTTGTTTACAGTCGAAGTCATGACAAGCAAAGAAGAAAGCACTATAGAAGACCAAAGAAAACAAGCCAAGAAGAACCGGTCCACTTGATAGGCGTCGGTCAGGTGCACTAGTCAAGTGCAAATTTTGGCCAAGGAATGGTCTCTTGGATAGAGAACAATCGGTCTAGTCACCGGTTTGGTGACTAGCACTGGTCGAGAGCCGAAGAAGTTAAGAATCCCATTTTTCAAGCTTCTTTTTTGGTTTCTTCTTGTTATATAGCATATTTGTTATGGGTATTAAAGTCTATTCACCATATCTACGAATTGTTTTGCGTATTTTTGGGTTTTAGAACTAGATAGTTATTATCTTTGTAATTCATTCAACACTTATACACCATGATAAACAACTTTCTCATTTGAGTGAATGAAATTCAAAGATCAAACTTGATCCTTTTTTAGGGTTCCTAAAGACTATTTGATGTGGTTTCTTTGAAGATGAAGTTATAAGATTCACAATCTCAAAACACACCGAAGAAAGCTATAGGACTCATCATAAGATTCAAGGATAATTAGATTGACCTATGTTGGAAATCAAAGTCAACCAACCTCTTGACTTGGAAGAGAATTCAATACCTTAACCCAAAATAATTGAAAAGCCCCTGTGAAGTTACTTAAGAACCCTAAGAAGAGTTGTCAAGAACACACTGGAAGATCTTGTTTAATCTTGAAAGGTAAAAATTGGTCAATGAATTAGTTAAGAGAGTTTAATTGTTTGTCAAATAAAAGTTGGTCAATGAATTATAAAAGATAAGACTATATATAGTTCTAAAAACCCTAAACAAAACCTAATAAATCATACATAAGTTTTAAGGACTTAATTGCCCTTGAAAATTATCAAAAACTTAAAAAAAAAAAAAACAACAACAACAACAATTTCCGACCAAGACAAGGATTGACTGGTCCTTGCTCCTTAGACTAGATAAAATTGGCCTTGAACCTGTCATCTGACTGGAGCCAATGAAGAGGATTGGTTCTTCTCGGGTTTGCCAATTTGCTCCTTTTTCACTTGTTTTTTTTATCATTTTTTCTTGGCGTGTTAAGGCAAGATTCTTGATGCATCTTGGTGTGTTTTCAGGCCCTCTCTCACATTTTGAAGCATAAACTTGAAGTACAAATCCTTGTACACAAGCCTCCATACATTCATAAAAACACTTCCAAAGAAAATTTCAAATTCTTCCATTCTTTGAGCTATTTCAACCAAGTCTTTTGTCATCTTTAAAGTGTCATTCTTCACCTTTGGAATGTCATTCGTGTATCTGAAATACTAGTACTTGAAATTGGGCATCAATGTACAACACATGTCTTCCACTAAGCCCTCACTTGATAGATCAACTCTAGAAAGCTTCCATGACTTTACATGACATTCCTTGTAAACATGTTTTCTTCCATGGGTCTCTTCTTCATTGAACTCCTCCGTAAATGATTTCTTTGCTCGTTCCACCAATGTTAGGATTGCTCCTTGATGTCCATCATTTCTCCTCACTTCAACAGATTCGTCCTCGAATCTTCAAGTCCTATATTGAGAAGAGAATTGTCATTAACATTGACTGAATCATCAAGATAATACTTACCAAAGAGTTCAATGCTCTCAAAGGCTTCACAAATGCTATCCTCCATGGAAGTTACCTCTTGAAAATGCCTTACCATTCCTTCATTCAAAGGTGGTGGTCTTTCCTTGATTGATATGTATTCCTTCTCAACAAAAACGAACTCATTATAAGGAACAACATTGATAGGGAATTATTATAAACTCTACCTATCCAAGAAACAAAGTTATGTCATTCAAAGATTCAACCATAACTCCCAAAAGGTTGATGTCGCCATAAAGCATGTGATGGTGATCCAACTCCAAAGATACCTTCCGGACCTATAACAAGATTAAGAGCTTCAAGGTTGATGCAAGCATTGATGCTATTTGTTCAAAGAAGAGAAGACTTACTTGATTTTGATGCCATCTTCGAGAGGATGTCACTTGATGATGATGTTGAGTCAAAGGAGTATTTTAACATCATCAATGTTGAAGACTTTAATGACAATGAGGAGATGTTTTCAAGTGAAGAACATGGCACGAAGAATCTTGGAAGACACCTCAATGAAGCCACAAAAGAATGCACGAAAGAATAGAACCAAAAAAGGGACCAAAACAAGGCATTTGGGCACCAACCGACATCGGTTGTGAGTCTGGTCAATCTTAGAAAGATACTTGCTTAATCGGTGCTAGTATCGATGCCTGTCAGGCCTTCGACTGCCACTTTCAAATGCAATATTCATTCTTCATACTTTGAATTTCATTCTTGTATTTTAAATACAAGTCCTTGAACTTGGGCATTAATGTATAATACATGTCTTCCACGAATCCCTTACTTGAAAGATCAATTCTAGAAAGCTTCAATGGCTTGACATGACATTCCTTGTAAACATGTTTTCTTCCATAAATCTCTTTCTAATTGAAATCCTCCATAAATGAATTCTTTGATGGTTCCACAAATGTTAGGATTGCTCCTTGATATCCATCGCTCTTCATTGGGTTCTTAAGAAACTATACAAGGGGCATTCAATCACTTTGGGTTAAGATCTTGAAGATTCTACCAAGTCAAGAGGATAGTTGATGTTGCTTGATAACATAGGTCTTCCTAATTACCCTTGAATCTTATGATGAGTCAGTCTTCTTGATGTGTTTTTTTGAGAAATTGACCTTAGTAACTTTATCTTTTAAGAAAATCATATCATTCTCTCATAAAATGTCAAATTATTATTTTTTCGTTCACAGTATCACTTGAATTATTTGTGTAGTAATGCATGAGTCACTACTGCTCATAGAAAAAGAAAAATTGTTTTGTTATTTCAATTTTGTAGTAGGTCTGATGGATATCAAGGAGCCAATCAAGCATTGTTTGGATCAATTTGGAGGTCATCAAAGGAGGGATACTTTAAGGATCACATTTATGGACAAAAATGTGCTTACAATTACTAATACTTCAAGTATATGGATATGTACTTAAAATTCAAGAATAGATATTGGAGCGAATAAGGCTTGGAAAACACAACATAATAATAAGGATTGAAATAGCTCGAAAACGGTCAATGTTTTCTCTAAAACAGTCAATGTCATCTACCGGAGTGCTCTAGTGCACGATAGCCTACACAGTGCCCAACCGTTAGGGCTTACAGGTGCAAGCATTGCACTAGAGACTTGTACCAATCTGTCAACGAGCCAAATTCAATTTTCACCAAGCCAACTTGAGCTTTGATTGAGCCAAATTGAATTTTGACCAAGAAAACTCTAGTTTTACTAACTTTCATTTTTGCTTGTAGGAATCTTTGAGAACGACCCCATGTAAAAAAAGACATGAGATCTCTCTATCCCATATGATCCTTGGGGAAATCCCGTGTTTACAAACAAAACACGAGAACCCCAGGATCAATTTAAATAAATTACTCACATACTTTGAATGAGAACAATACCTTTTTGAAGCTGCAAACTATTTCTTGGCACTCGTCCTTGATTGATTCTCTGAACGAACTACTAGCCTATAGTCTTCTAACCTATTCCTTATTTTCTAGGTGGACAGAAAATTATGTTTGGAATTGACAGAGTAGGGATGTCTTCTTGCTGTTATCATAAAAGTATCTAAAAGATTGATGGTGTTGAAATATGTATAGAACCCTAAATAACATAATTAGGTTAATTAAAAAACCTTAGTGCTCTATGGACCAAAAGCTCAATAACCCATCTTTCTTATTATTTAATTAAAGGTCTAATTAATTATTCAGTGGGTCAAGCATCCAAAATAATTATTTTGCCCCTTTAATAAATAGCTTTTTTAAGGAACAAATCCAAATTAATTATTGAGACCTAAAAAAAATTGTGGAAATTGTATGGGATAGCCACTTTTGGATAAACAATTTAAAATTTGACCACTCTTTTAATCTTTCAAAATATAATTACTTTTGAAAGTGAAATTACTCACAAACCCTTACTTGGCTAAAAAAACAAATCTCTTGTTTGTTTTTTCATAATCTACATTACTTAAAAACTCCCTCGAGCCAAACTCTCCCAAGTTTGACGTGATGCTGTGAAGCTTCAAAAAAAAAAAAAATCTCCTATTTCCATTTAAACCTTTGGAAAGGTTAAAGTTTCATGTAGCAAAGGTTCATTTTCATCTTAAAAAATGAATAAGTACTTTTATTTTTGTGTTTTGAGATAAGTTATCAATCTAGGGTTTGGAAAGATTTCATCTTTTTTGTTGTTCTAGGTTGTATAGCCCTCCCAATCCTTTGTTTTAGCATATATTCATGTTTGTTTTATATTTTTTAAAAAAAGATATGATTTTTCTTCTCTTTTCTTTACAAAGATTGAATCTTTTTGGAGGAAAACGTAATGTATGAGTTGTTTGCTAGTTATCAATGTACTTGGAAGGTTATATAAGTTGTTTGTAGTCGTTATGGGTTGTTTTTGGTGCAGTTTCTTTGTCTTCTGAAATATGTATTAAATAGTTATTTCCTACTGTATGGGTTATTTCTAAGTATTATGGGTTGTTTGCAAAGGTGGCATTCATTGTTATTTATAAGTGTTATGGGTTGTTTGAAAGGTGGTATGCATTGTCTGCAAGTTTTATGAATTGTACTAATAGTTTGTTTTTGTACATGGTAGGGTATTTTCATGCAATTTTAAAACTATGCGGATAGCCTATAAGCATTGTGAATTGTTTTTCCTACTGTATGGGTTCTTACGTATAAGTGTTACAGGTTGTTTGAAATGTGGTATGGGTTGTACTGGTACTTTATTTTTTGTTCATGTTATGGGCATTTTCATGTAATTTTGAAAGCTATATGAGTTGTTTTCCTACTGTATGGATTGTTTTTGTGAGTGTTACTAGTTTTTTGAAAGGTTGTATAGGTTGTTTGTAAGCTTATGGATTGTATTGCCAGTTTGTTTTTGTGTGCAAGCTACCCACCCACTTCTTGGAAGACCTTGGCAATATGATAGGAAGATCACATTTGATGGACAAAAAAAAAAAAAAGTACACTCTTGAGTTTGAAAGGAAGAGAGTTCACTTGAACTCCATGAAACCACATGAAGCTTAACTTGATCAAAAGAGATTGCATGAAAAGATGAGAGAATACTATGAGGGAAAAGAAAAGAGAAAGACAAAAGAGAGTGGAAAGAGATTGAGAGAGAGGGCACAAGAAAAGGAGAAATCAAATGAAATTGAGTGGAAAAGGAGAGAAGTAGAAAACAAGAGTGAAAAGAAAGTGAGCTTCTATGCAAAAGAAAAAGAGAGGTGAACAGTCCATTCTTGGGCTATAAGCCTATGGTACTTCTCATGTACAAACACTCTTTAAACTTTAATGCTATTGATGCTAACAATTTTTCTCCTAGTCTTGTTTCCCCTCTTTTGCAAGTCTATGAAGAGTTTTTTTTTTCCGGAAGAGTTCCCACCTTTGAGAGAAAATGAGCATCAAATTGATCTCATTCCTGGAGCTCCACTTCTCAACAAGGCAGTCAATAGAACAAATCTGGAGGAGACAAAGGAACTCCAAAGGCAAGTGTAAGAGCTTCAAGCTAGAGGATACATAAGGGAGAGCTTGAGCCCATGTGGGGTTCCCGTTTTGTTGGTTCCCAAGAAAGCTGACTCATGGCCTATGTGTGTTGATTGTAGAGCAATCAACAAGATAACGATAAAATATCATTTCCCTATCCCTAGGTTAGATGATATGTTGGATGAGTTGAGTGGTAGCACTTGTTTTTCAAAGACAGATTTAAAAAGTAGCTATTATCAAATTAGAATGAAAGAAGGTGATGTATGGAAAACCACATTTAAGACTAAGCATGGCTTATTATGCCCTTTGATCTCACAAATGCACCTAGCACTTTTATGAGATTGATGAACCATGTTCTTAGGGATTGCATTGGTAGATTTTTTTGTGATATATTTTGATGACATCTTAGTCTATAGCAAAAATGTGGATGGGCATCTTAATCATTTAAAATGTGTGTTTGATGTGCTTAGGAAAGAACATTGTATGCCAATTTGAGTAAATGTTCCTATTGTTTAAACAAAGTTACATTTCTTGGATATATTGTTTCATCTATTTTGTGTACATGTTGATGAGGAGAAGGGGAAAGCTATAAAAGAATGGCCAACTCCTACAAGTGTAAGTGAGGAATATAGTTTCCATGGTTGGCATCATTTTATGGAAGGTTTGTTCCTAACTTTATGACAATTGCAGCCCCATTAACAAAGGTAATCAAGCTAAGAGTTTAAGTTTAGGTGGGAGAGAGAATAAGAACAAGCTTTTCAATTACTTAAGGATAAAGATGCAAGTGCCCTCATTCTTTCTTTACCCAATTTCTCTAAAGTGTTTAAAATTAAATTTGATGCATCGGGAGTCGGGATAGGAGTGATTTTAATGCAAGAGGGTAGACCAATATCATACTTTAGTGAGAAGCTAAATGGTGCTACTTTGAATTACTCCACTTATGACGAAGAACTCTTTGCTTTGGTTTGGTGATTACTCAATTGGCAACATTATCTATGGTCAAGAGAGTTCATGATTCACACCGATCATGAATCCCTTAAGCACTTGAAGAGACAAACAAAGTTGAGCAAAAGATAAGCTAAATGGGTAGAGTTCATAGAGATGTTCATCAATGTGATCAAGAACAAGTAAGGTAAAGAACACATTGTGGCAGATGCACTCTCTCCGAGGTATACCTTGATTTCTACCCTTGGTGCTAATTTGCTTAGTTTTGAGCTAATTAATTAGTTGTATGTTGATGATGATGATTTGAAAGATATGTTTATTGCTTGTGAGAAAGGTATGCATGTTAACTTTTATTTGCAAAATGGCCATTTGTTTAGAGAAGATAAGCTTTATGTGCCTAAATGTTCCTTGAGGAAATTATTTGTCATTGAGAGTCATGGAGGAGGCCTAATAGAACATTTTGCCATCTCCAAGACTTTGAGCATATTACAAGAACACTTTTATTGGCCTTATATGAAAAGAGATGTAGTGAAAGTGTGTCATAATGGCATTGTTTGTAAGATGCCCAAATCTATTCTTAAACCACATGGTCTATATATGCCTTTGCCTACACCTAATGCTCCTTGGGAAGATGTATCTATGGATTTTGTGCTTGGGTTGCCTAGGACTAGGAGGGGTAACGATTCAATTTTTGTAGTAGTTTATAGATTTTCAAAGATGGCTCCCTTTATTGCACACTCTAAAGTTGATGATGCTCCTGATGTGGCTAACTTGTTCTTTAAAGAAATTGTCAAATTACATGGCATTCCAAAAACCATTGTGAGTGATTGAGATACAAAGTTTTTAAGTTTCTCTTGGAAAGTCCTTTGGGGGAAATTGGGAACCAAATTGTTATTTTCTACTACTTGTCACCCTCAAATGGATGGCCAAACAACGGTAGTTAATAGGACCTTGGGTACCTTGCTTAGGGAAATCATCAAAAGGAATTTGAAGTCTTGGGAAGATTGCTTACCATTAATAGAATTTGCTTATAATATATGTGTGCATTCTTCTATCACTTTTCTCGTTTTGAGTTGGTGTATGGTTTTAATCCTCTAACTGCTCTAGATTTAACCCCTTTTAGCTTTGGGTGAAGTGCATATTTTAGATGCCAAGAGGAAAGTGAATTTGGTGAAGCAAATGCATGAATAAGCTAAGGAGAACATTCAATTGCAAAACCTATGCTATGCCAAGCAGCACAACAAAGGTAGAAAGCCTATGAGATTTGAAGTGGGACATTGGGTGTGGATTCACCTAAGGAAAGAAAGATTTCTACAAGCTAGGAGGACTAAACTTGATCAAAGAGGAGATGGTCACTTCCAAATCATTGAGAGGATGAATGACAATGCCTACAAAGTTGATTTTCAAGGTAAATAACAAGTTAGTTCAACTTTTAATGTTAGTGATCTCTCTCCTTTTGATGTGGATGATCAAGATTTGAGGACGAATCCTTTTGATGAAGGGAGGAATGACAGAGATCAAGCTAACACAAAGCCTAATAGACCTATTACAAGAGCAAGGGCATCAAGGATGAAGAGGTCATTGGTGGAATTCATACAAAATCAAGAGGAATTGAGGAAACAAAGCTTGGTGAAGAACCAACAAGGAAGGTTTATAACTTGTGGGTGATTCAAGACCTTGAGGATGATGATGGGAGGTTCCTAAATGAAGAAAAAGACATTGGGGGAAATGAGAGGTTAAGTTGGGAAGCCTAGGAAGGCTTGGAATGAAATTGGCATGATGCAAAAGTGTTTTGTGTGGAGATAGCACGAGAGAGCACTGAATGGCACACCCAGAAGCCATCCGGCCTTGAATAGTGCCAGAGTCAGCCCCGGAGAGAAGCACCGGATGCTCTGAGGACAAAATTCCAATAGCAATCTGTCCCTCCCATCCAATGCTCCCCTTGCCCGAGCTGGTGTTGGATCGGCTGTCCTTTGCTTACTCATTTGCTATGTTTTCTTGAATTTTATTAGACTTTTCTTCATTCCTTTTGGTCTTTTAACCATTTGTAAGAGTTATTGAGGATTTCTTACTACCTAGACTATATATAATCTTTTATATGTAATTTAAAGACAACTTCTAGACAAACACTATTCCATTGGAATTCAATCAAATTTGAAGATCAATCATGATCTTTCTTCAGTGTTTTCCTCTTAGGGTTCTTGGATCACTACACAAAGTTGTATTCAATCACTTTGGGGTGAGGTATTGAAATGTCTACCAAATCAAGAGGATGGTTGTTGTTGATCATCCAATCAAGGTCAATCCAATCTCCCTTGAATCTTTGATGAGTCCTTCATTACTTTGATTGATTTCTTGCATTTATGAACACTAAAACCTTCAACCCTCAAGAAATCACATCAAAGACTATAAATAGTCTCTTATTTCTAGTTGAAAGACAACGTTTAGACAAACACTATTCCATTGGAATTCAATCAAATTTGAAGATCAAACATGATCTTTCTTGAGTGTTCTTGAGAGTTCATATTAGGGTTCTTGGATCACTACCCAATGAGGCATTCAATCACTTTGGGCTGAGGTATTGAAGTGTCTACCAAATCAAGAGATTAGTTTATTTGAATCACTAACAAAGGTCAATCTAATCTCCCTTGAATCTTTGTTGAGTCCTTCTTTTCTTTTGATTGATTATTAAATGTATGAACCCTAAAAATTTTCTACCTTTAAGAATCATATCATATTTTGGTATCAGAGCTTAGGTTATCATCAAAGATTTGCCTATCTTTTCTTGTTTTCTTTGTTTAAGTGCTAAGGTCTTTTTTTTTTTCTTTGAAATCTTATGATGTTTTGTGTTTTGTTCCTTTACATTTGTCTTAAGTTTTTTCTCTTGATCTCTTTGTTACGTGGAATTGTGCCTCAGATCAAACATCAAGGGTCAATTCAATTTTTTGGTGAATCTACTTCTTCTACTATCTCTAGAAAAGAAAAATACAAAATGGAAAAAAAAAAAAAACATGAAAGATCAAAGCCAATAAAAAACAGGGTATTACCGAAATTTCTGGGCAAAAGTGCCAAAAAAGTGATTGAAATCATTGAGAATTGTTGAAATCAAGTTGTTATCTCTTGTGTTATTGAGCTATTGTTGTGTAGAGATTGTTTGTTGACAAATTTGAGATTGAATTGCCATATTGTTGATGCTAATTGAGATCAATGGCTTGAAATTATTGAATTGCATATCAAATTTGGGATCACAATCTTTGACTTCAAGGTGTTTGATAATATGCCTTTCATCATTTTCTTTGGATTCAAAGTTTTTGTTCAATTATATTGAGTTGATTGACCTTATTTGTTTGAAACTCTACTTTCTTGGTTCTTGTTTGGTGATCATCAATTGATTGGATTATGTGGATCGTTTGGTATTCTTGCCTACAGTGATTTGTATTGTTCTTGTGAGTTGTTTAAGAACTTGAAAGGGGAGCCAAAGTGGAAAAAGGTAATAAGGGGTGAGCTTAAATGAGTGAGTAAAAGCCAAATTGAGTAACAAACAAGAGTGAATTGGTGAGGATATATACAATTCTCTGTTTTTTTTTTTTTTTTTTTTAAAGTTTTGTTGTAGGTACAAGATGAACAAAGAAGCTACTCCTTCATCCCAAGCTTAACATTTGGGAGTTGACAATGATGGTATGGCTTCATTCATGGAGAGAATGGAAAGGATGACAAGGGAGGTATCCATCAACATGGGAGAAATGAGAAGAGAATTGAACTCAAGGTTGGATCAAGTAGAAGGAAGACTAGATACCATGGAGACACCACTTCATCACCCTATGAGAAATCAAGTACCTCAAAGAGGAAGAGGAAGGGGTCACCAACCAAGAGCTCAACCAAGGAGGAGAATCCATCAAGAGCAACAATATGAGGATGATAGAATCAATGATGGAGACTTTGATGAGGAGTATAAAGAAGAGAGGCCAAGAAGGCAAAGAAGAGATGATGAAGTTAACAAGAACCCAGGGAGTATCAAGCTAACGGTGCCCCTTTTCTTTGAGTGGAGTGCATTTTTGAATGTCACAACTACTTCGAGGAGAAGAAGATCAAGCTAGCAAATATGGGATTCACTTAGTATGCCATCATATGGTAGGATCATCTTGTTATTGCCAAGAGGAGGCAAGAGGTGCCACCCATAAAGACATGGGAAGAGATGCAGAGAACCCTAAGGAAGAGACTTGTGCCAAAGCACCATCAAAGGGATCCACAACACAAGATACAAATCCTCACTCAAGGATCAAAGAATGTGGATGAATGCTACAATGAAATGGAAATAGCCATGATAAGAAGTAACCTTGTGGGAGAGGAAGAAGAAGCTACAATGGCAAGGTTTCTTAATGGACTGAACAAGGAAAATGGAGATACCCTTGAGTTGCAACATTATGATGACTTGGAGGAGATGGTACAAAAGGCCATCAAAAGTGAAAGGCAAATCAAGAATAGAAAAACACCTTATGGCAAATCCTATAGCAACACTAGTTATGGGAATTCATCTACCAAAGATACAAGTTCATGGCCCAAGAAAGTGCAAGGAGTGACCGAGGTTCCAAACAAGGAAGAAGTTCTAAAGCTAAAAGTTGGTAAAGTAAAATCTCCACAAGGTGACAAAGGTAAAATGCCACAACCCCCGTATAAAGCTAGAGAGATCAGATGCTATAAATGTCAAGGTTATGGACATATGTCTCCTCAATGTCATAGCAAAAGAAATATTCATATGGATAGAGGCTTTGTTGAGTCATCTTGTGAGAAGGAGGACAACGGGGATGATGATATGGATTGTGGAGAGGATGATGATGATGAGGGTTGTGACACTAATGAAGGGATTCTTGAGGGTCAATTGAACATGGTGATTAGAAGAGTCCTTAGTACTCAAGCTAAGGATGAGGATGAGTTGCAAAGGAAGAATTTGTTCCATTCTAGATGCATGATTAAGGGAAATTTGTGTAGTCTCATTGTGGATTGTGGTAGTTTTGTCAATGTAGCTAGCTAGTATATGGTAGATTGGTTGAAACTTCCTTGTATTGATCATCCAAAACCATATAGATTGCAATGGCTCAATGATTGTGGGGAGGTCAAGGTTGGGAAACAAGTGAGAATAGCTTTTTCAGTGGGAAAGTATAGTGATGAGATCCTTTGTGAAATGATTCCTATACAAGCTACCCACGTACTTCTTGGAAGACCTTGACAATATGATAGGAACGTCACATTTGATGGACACAAAAATAAGTACACTTTTGAGTTTTTAGGGAAAAGAGTTCACTTGAACTCTTTGAAACCTCATGGAACTTACCTTGATCAAAAAAGATTGCTTAAAATGACGAGTGAGTACTATCAAGGAAAATGAAAAGAGAAAGACCAATGAGAGTGAAGAAAAATCAAGAGTAAAAGGAGAGAGTTCGAAAGAGAGAGGAAAAGAAAAGAGATATTAAAAGAAGATGAGTGGAAAAAGAAAGAAGAAGAGAGCAAGAGTGAACAGAAAGTGAGCGTCTATGCAAAAGAAATAGAGAAGAAAAATGCATGCTTGGGCTTTAAGCCTATGGTTCTTCTTATGTTCAAACACTCATTAAACAATTCTTCTAATGCTATTGATTCTAACAATTCTTCTTCTAGCATTGTTTCTCCTCTTTTGCAAGAGTATAAAGATCTTTTTCTGGAAGAGTTGCAAACTTTGAGACGAAATGAGCATCAAATTGATCTCATTCCCAGAGCACCACTTCCAAACAAGGCATCCTATAGAACAAATTTTGGGGAAACAAATGAGCTAAAAAGGCAAGTGGAAGAGCTTCTAGCTAGAGGATACATAAGGGAGACCTTGAGCCCATGTGTGGTTCCCGTTTTAATGATGCCCAAGAAAGATGGCTAATGGTGCATGTGTGTTGATTGTAGTGCAATCAACAAGATAACGATAAAATATCGCTTCCCTATCCCTAGGTTAGATGATATGTTTTATGAGTTGAGTGGTAGCACTTGTTTTTCAAAGATAGATTTAAAAAGTGGCTATCATCAAATTAGAATGAAAGACGGTGATGAATGGAAAACCACTTTTAAGACTAAGCAAGGCTTGTATGAATGACTTGTTATGCCCTTTGGTCTTATTTATGCCAATGGCACTTTTAAGAGATTGACTAACCATGTTCTTAGGGATTGCAATGGTAGATATGTTGTGGTATTCTTTGATGACATCTTAGTCCATAGCAAAAATATGAATGAGCGTCTTGATCATTTGAAATGTGTGTTTGATGTGCTTACAAAAAAACATTTGTATGTCAACTTGGGTAAATGTTCCTTGTTTACCTCTAATGGTATACATGTTGATGAGGAGAAAGTGAAAGCTATAAAAGAATGGAAAACTCCTACAAGTGTAAGTGAGGGAAGGAGTTTCCATGGGTTGGCATCATTTTATAGAAGGTTTCTCCCTCCCTTTAGTACCATTGCAGCCCCTTTCACGGAGGCAATCAAATTAAGAGCTAAGTTTAGGTGGGAAAAAGAACAAGAACAAGCTTTCCAATTGCTTAAGGCTAAACTTACATGTGCCCCCACTCTTTCTCTACCCTTTTTTTCAAAAGTGTTTGAAATGGAATGTGATGCTTCGGGGGCGGGGATAGAAATGGTTTTAATGCAAAAAAGGTAGACCTTAGCATACTTTAGTGAAAAGTTGAATGGTGCTACTTTGAACTACTCTAGTTATGACAAAAAACTCTTTGCTTTTGTTAGGTCCTCGAGAAATTGGCACATTATCTAAGGTCAAGGGAGTTTGTGATACACACCGATCATGAATCCCTCAAGCACTTGAAGGGGCATACAAAGTTGAGCAAACGACATGCCAAATGGGTGGAGTTTATAGAGATGTTCCCCTATGTTATCATGTATAAACAAGGTAAAGATACATTGTGGTGGATGCACTCTTAATGTGATTTCTTGATTTGGATGAAGCTTATTAGGGTTCATACATACAAGAAATCAATCAAAAGAAAAGACGGACTCATCAAAGGTTCAAGGGAGATTAGATTAACCTTTGCTGGAAATTCAACAGCAATCAATCTCTTGATTTGGTAGACAATTCAATACCTTAACCCAAAGCAATTGAATGCCCTAAATGAAGTGGCTCAATAACCCTAAGAGGAACTCTCAAGAACACTCATGAAAGATCATGTTTGATCTTTAGAAACTCATCACTCAAAGTGTTTACATGTTCGTGGGTTGATGGAGATCAAGGAGCATACATGGCATCGGGTAATTCATGGAAGCTACCAAATGAGGAGATGAGAAGATTCAAGTTCAATTCTAAAGAAGGTGGAGCTTCAAGGG
>JAOXNR010052399.1:0-16667 GCA_028571225.1 Parsonsia alboflavescens | reverse complement strand
TCATCTTCTTATGATGATAATAGAAGGTGTTTAAAATGACTAAGTCAATTACTACTATGTAGTAAGGGTATTTTAGTTATTTTATAGAGTCATGAACATTGTGTCTTAAGGTCCCTAATCTAGCCTTATTGAGATTGAATGATTTTTTATATCATTCTTAAATAAGAGATCAGAGAATGAATTAATTTTATTCTAGATAGCATTAATAATTAATTGAGGACTTAATCAATCCTTGAAATTAATTAGTTATTTTTATTTAGTTTTATAATTAATTTGGACTTAAGTCCATAAGATTAATTGTTGTTGGGCTTGAATAAAATAATGAAGTGGATATTTATGTTTATTAGTCTTATAATTAATTTTGACTTAGGTCCATTAGATTAATTATTTAATTTGCTAAGAATAAAAATAAATTATGGGCTTTAATTAAAGGGTTAGAATAATTATGTTGGGTTCATAATCCAATGAATAATTGTTAGACCTTTAATTAAATAAAAGGATTGTTGGGCTGTTGGGCTCTTGGCCCATAGAAACCCATATTTCTAATTTAGTTATTAATGGATTATTTATTAATCCTGTAATAACTAGAAGAAATACGATCATTATGAAACTTTAGAAAATTAGAATAGACGTGATTTTTATCTCTGTAGAAAAATTATAGACAGTCTGTTTTTCTCCACTCCACTTACAGAGATTCTCCGGTGTTCTATTTTCCTTTCTGTTCACTCAGACAGATAGGGAATAGATTAGAAGATCTTTTGCATAGTAGATCAAGACGTCTAGATCCATTTCGCAGGACAGATCTCCGAATATTCAAATCAGGTATCGTTCTCAACTTCTTTTTGTGAGAATTTTTTTTAAAAACCTGGGACTTTGGATTCGTTTCCTAGTGGATTCGGGATTCGGTTCCCTTCACCTCCTACCCCAAACTTGTAGATTTCTACAAAGCTCTTGACATTTCTAAAGCTTTGCTCTGTTCTTTAGGTGGGGTGGTAGTTGTGGAAGTCATAGAATACCCTCCAGGACCTTCAAGCATTCATGATAAAGAGGAGGAGGTTGCTTCAAAGGTCGCAGGTGAGGTGGCTATGGCAGAAGCGCCCTAGAGGTCCCAAGCAAAAGGGGTAATTGTAATAGTTTAGGAGTTCTGTAGGCTCATCATACCTTTTTTTTTCCCCTTCCTTTTAAATATTTATACATTTTTTAATGATTGTAAGAATATACAATGCTCACGTTGAGCTCTTTGTCTCTTTTTCGTTTCTTTATATAATATAATATATGATGGCCTCTTTGTGGCCTTTTTGCATATTTGTGATTTTTCTCCAAGTATTTGCATTAACTTGAATCTTGCATGAGTAGGATATGCTTGCATAGATGGAGAGGAAAATGGCCTTTTATTTGTCTTCACAGCTATTCTAAAAACCTTGCAGTGATGCAACATAGTCTAAATAGATCGGCTAATCTAGGCAAAAAACTTCTTCAAGTGACAGGCATTCTAAGGTCTTAGAAGTTGTATACTTTTTAGGTCAGCGATCCTGTAGCTTCGACATTTGTGAGCTTCTTGAACAATATAAGGTCCTTCCCAGCTTTCTTGTAGCTTTGTAGTTTACCTTGCTTCCCGACATCCGACCTTTAAAGCACCATGTCTCAAACTGCAAAATGCTTTTATTTGACCTTTTTATTGTAGAAACTCGTGACGTGTCTTTTGTACCTTCTGTCAACTTCCATGGCTTTGTTTCTAACTTCTTCAAGGAGGTCCAAATCTGTCCTTCTCTCCCCCTCGTTTGAGACTGAATTATATTCTATGAGTCTCAAAGATTGCATGCTAATTTCTATCGAAAGTACTACTTCTGAACCAAAACCTAGGCTAAAATTGGTTTCTCCAATAGCTTTTCTAGATGTGGTCTTGTAAGCCCATAGTATGCTTGGAATTTCTTTTGGCCAGGAGGTCATCTAACATTCCTTCTCAAGCTCAATGAGTCTTTTCTTTAGTCCTTTTAAAACGTCCTGTTTGTAACTTCAACAAGACCATAAGCTTGTAGGTGAGCTACTGAAGTGAGCCTTTGTTCTATGTTTAGATTTTCGCAAAATGTCTTGAAAAGGTTACCTATGAATTGTCTTCCATTTTCTAAGATGATAGCTCGTGGAATTCTAAATCTGCATACAATGTTTCTCCATATAAAAGACTGTACGTTGGGTGAAAAGATGACAGTCATTCATTTTGCTTCAATCCATCTCGTGAAGTATTCTATAGCCACTATCAAAAATTGTACACCCCCTGTCCTTTAGGGAAAGGACCTAATATGCAATTCCCCAAATGTCGAATGAAGATGAGGAACTAATAGACTTGTACCTCGTTGGGGGCACATGTGATTTATTTCCATGTAGCTGACAACTTGTACATTTAAATAATTCTTTCTATATCCGATACCGTCGAGGGCCAATAGTATCCAGTTCTAAGGATCTTTTTTGCTACCATGTAAATCTTCAATGACATATTCTATTTCTGCTTTTCCTAAACATTTGACCAATGACCAAGTGTATGATCTCCTATACACTTCATCATCCCTTATAAGGACATAATGTGTTGCCCATTTTCTGATTTGGCGAGCTACCTTTGCATTTTTTGGGAGCTCATTGTCTTTAAGGAATCTATATCATGAATATCTCGATTCTGACTGGTCCTCTATGACCAAGTTTTCCTCTTGCGCTATGCTTGGGGAGTATAACTACTCTACCAAAAGCTCAGCTTTGGTGCCGGCAAGTCCTCGGTAAACTTTCAATAATGTATTAGCCTCTGTGTTCTTCTCCTTGGGAATTTGTATCATGAGAAAGTAATCAAGATTTGATGTAATATCTTTCACTTGTTTAAGATATTTGATGATGTTATCCTCCTTGGCTTTATATATTCCAACGACCTAGTTGGGCACGACCTGTGAGTCGACTTTTTCATGTAATTTTTTTAATTTTAGAGCTCATACAAGTCTTAGTGATTCGTTATTCGAGGTAGGGAAATTGTATTTCATAGAGCGATAGATTCTCACTCCCTTAGGGCTGATCAATATTATTCTCACAACCGAATTGTCATTTTCAGTTGAACCATCTGTGCACATGGTCCATACATTAATTTCTTGTGGTTTAGCAAGGTCCAAAACGACTCTAGTACATTCTTCCACAAAGCTTGAGCTTTAATAGCCTTTCTTGGCTCAAAGTCAATCTGGTATCCAGAAAGCTCGAGTGACCACTTCATCGTTCTACCCAATAGCTTGGTTTTGGCTGGCGCTTGCTTTGGAGGTAGATTAGTTAACACATTAATTTGATAAGCTTCATAGTAGGATTTAAGTTTCCTTGATGTAATGACAATGAGAAATAGAAACTTTAAGAGTTCTGAGTATCTAGTCTCGGGACCTCTTAACAAGCAACTTATATAATAGTCAGGGAATTAGAGACCTGACCTTTCTACTAAAAGAACCAAGCTAACAGCTTTCTTGGTTATAGTGAGGTACATCAAAAGTTCTTCTCTGTGCCTAGGTGAAAAAAGTTGTGGAGGCTTCCCTAAGGATTCCTTCAGCTTCATGAAGGCTGCTTGACAGTCCTCTGACCATTGGAAACCATTTGGTTTCTTCAAGATGTCGTAGAACCTTTCTTCGTCATTTGCCATCTTGCTGATGAAACGACTCAATGTTGCCATCTTTTCGTAAGCCTTCGAAATTCCTTGATGATCCCGGGAGGTTTGATATCTAAATGTGCTTTTATCTTGACAGGATTTGCATCAATTCCCTTTTCTGATATCATGAAGCCTAAAATTTTCCAACCCAGGTGCCACAGATACATTTCTCAGGGTTCAGCTTCATGTGAGCGGTCTTCAACATTTAAAAGATTTCTCTTATGTCATCAATGAAGTCTTCCGAGGTCTTGGACTTGATGACTATGTCATCCACATATACCACTATGTTCCTAACTAACTGTCGTTTGAAGACTCTAGGTATTGCTCACTGAAATTTTGCCTCCGCATTCTTCAGGCCAAATGACTTTTTTGTGTAGCAATAGGTCCTGACCTCAATTATGAATGAGGTCTTTTCTATGTTTTCCATTGCAATTGGGATTTGATGATTGCATCTAAAAGACATAACCACAAATATCTGGCTGTCGAGTCCACCATTTGATAAATGCTTGGGAATGGGTAAGAGTCTTTCTGGCGGAGTTTATTGAGTGTGGTGAAGTCTACACACATCCTTCATGACCCTTCCTTCTTTGGGACAAAAACTTTATTGGCCAGCCATTTCAAGTATAAAACGTCCTCCAATATTCCATCTTTGAGAAAAGCTTGGACTTCTCGAGCCATCACTTCATTTCTCTCTAGAGCCAAGGTTCTTTTTTTTTGTTGGATAGGCTTTACTCTAGGCCTCAAACCACCTTTTGTTCTTCTATATTTCTGTCAACTCCCTCAAGGTAGGTAGGTCGCTAGGCGAAAACCTTGAGTTATTCTCGAAGTGAATCCATCAGTCTTCCTTGGATTTTGGCAGGTAAATGTCTTTGATTTTGGAATTTTCATCTTGAAAGGGCAAGTCGATGAAGTCGACATTAGAGGTCATTTTGGAGGTCTCTACATCTCCTTCTATAAGGTAACACTTAGGAGCTACTTTTCTATCTCCCTCTAAAGTGATCCAAGTTTCTCCAACTTATATTCTCATGCAGTAGTTCAAAAGGGAAATCTTGACTTTCAAGTCTATGACGCCTTTCCTCCCCAAGATTGCATTGTAGGTTCCTGGTGTGTCAACCACAAGCCAATCCATGACCTTTGTGATTCCTTGGCCATTAACATAAACTGTCACGGGGACAGTCAAAATACCTTTAGCATAGGTCGTGCTATTGCTGAAACTAGTCAAAAGCAATGTCTGGTTTCAATAGCGAGCTTCTGTCGATTCTCATTTGGTCGAATGCCTTTTTATACAAGACATTGACTGCACTTCCTGTGTCTACTAAGACTTTGTGAACCAGGAACTCCCCTATCTAAAATGACATTGTCTATATCTGTGCCATGAGCTCTCTTGGATCTTCACTCAACTGCTTTAATTTCCCCAAATAGAGGTTGCTGTTTGGCCCTTGCAAGTGGTGGACTAGCAGCACCTACAACTTTTGCCAAGAATTCCAGTAAATAACCATCTTTGGTCAAACTTCTGATCTCTCGCTTGATGTCGAAATAGTCTTATGCGAGGGAACCATGATCCTTATGATAATGGTAGAACTTGGTTATGTCCCTTTTCTCCATTGGAGACTCAAGGGTCATGGAGGTCTTAGAAGTCCCTTCTTTTCCATGACAACTAGGATTTTAGCTCGTGAAGCTGTTAAAGGGGTAATCATAAGGTTGAGAATTAACTTCCTCTTCTTCTTTGAGGGTCTTCCATTTGAATTTAAGTTCTTCCTATCTAGCTTACTGGTTTGGGGGCTCGTAGGACATCCTTTAGACTCCTTTTCCGTTGTTGGGGTAAAATCAGGAATTTTCTTCTGCAACGTTGTTTTTTCTGCCTTGATTAACTTTTCCATTAGTGTTTGTAGGTCCTTACAGTTTTTAGTAGTTCTTCTGCTAATCAGAGGGTTACATGCCCCCCTAGCAATCCCTAGTTAAAAGCCATGAAGTAAATTTCATCAATCTTCTGTTCGATCACGACTGCTTCATAGTTGAAAGTACTATAGTAGCTCCTGGTGCTTTCCCTGACCTTCTACCTAATGTTAGTAAGGTCATTGACATCCTTCCCACACTTCTTGCTCCTTTTTAAATTTTTCAAGAGTAGCTTTTTAAGCTATTTCCAAATCTGGATACTGGCTTCCGGTAGACTCTTGAACCAAGACTATGCTTTCTTGGTGAATGTAGATTAGCTTGGCACCTGACGTAGTCAGGATATTTGCACATTTCCATGTATTCATCAATATGTTGTTGGGGCTCTATGGTGCCATCATATTTCATTGCAACCTGAGGTGTCGTTAATCTAGAAGGCATTCGAGTTGTTCTTATATTGTGTACAAAAGGTGTTATCTTAGACAAGTCCATACTTATTTGAATCTCGTTTTCTCCTTCCCCGTTGTTGTCTATTTGAAAAGCTCTCGTTCCTGGTGGGTTCAGGGGTGGCTCCATGATTTCGACTAATTGTTCTTTCGATCAGGCTTGATATGGGAGGAACTCTTTCCCCCGAATGAGCTCTCAACGAGCTTCTATGTTCTACTTGCATTGTGTTTTGTCACTAAGTCCTTGATATTACCAGATTAAGCATGTCTTAGAGGTCATAGTTGCAACCATTTCGAAGGGTATCTTTGAGATGGCCTATAGGTGGGCCCTTCTTGTGTGTCTGCTTTCCTAAATCCTTACACCACGAGTTGCTTCATTCGGGTGGTAAGGCTTGTGGCCTTCTCCATCTCCAGGATGCCCACCCAAAGGATTTTCTCTCAATCCTGAGGGTGGTAGTGGAATACGTCATTCTTCATTTTGTCACCCCATCTCTCCAGGTCATTGTTCCTCTCTCCGAGATGGAGTTGGACTTCTTCCCGTTGAAACATAATCTCTTCTTCCTAAGAGGTCTTTCAAGGTGATGACAATTGTGACATTGACCAAAACAAAGCTTCCCGTGGATCATTGTGGTCTGGGAGCGTTGTTATTGTTGTTCTTTGGATCCTGTGGGCTGTGTTCCATTCTCGTTTGTCCTGGAGATTCAATGACCGAATTCCTGTAAGATCGTCCTAATTGTGTTGGCCCCATTAGGATTTCCTGATTAACTAAACCAACAGTATTGCCATTGGTTTCTCTTAGAATGAGATCTTCTAGTACCACCTGCTGGGTGCGTAATTGCATTTTGCATGGTGGTTGTCCATGTCAAGGTGGAAACTCTTTTGTTGGTTGTCATTGTGCCATGACAATTTATTTGTTCTTTGTATTTGGAAGAAACTTTTCAATCAGAATGTTCTTCCCACACACGGTGCTAGAAGTAATGGAGCTTGGAATTGATTTTCGGGTCACCCCAACTCTTAATGGTGCCCGAAAAACAATTGGAAAGGATTAGATCACCGGAGTGGGCTGTTTTTCTAAGGATAACTCCAATGCCTAAGTCAGTTCACTTTGAAAAGAGAATTGAATGAATTCACTTGTATCATCCTTGTGTGATTTGATTTTGTATATCAAATAATAATACGCCAATTTATGAGTAGCTATCTTGTTTGAGTATATCTTAATTATGTGAAAGTAGGCATATTAGATTATATTCATAAAATCATGGAGTTTCATATTGATAGAAGTCTTTCCATGCACCTCTTTAGAAAGAGAGCTATGAGCTCTATAACAACCTTTGAAAAATCTTCACGACCTCCTTGGAGACTTTGAGAGTCTCAGTCAACCTTCTCGAAGGTCGTGTTGAGTAGTTTAAGTGCATGAGATGGGTCAGAGCTCCTTGGGTCGAAGGTCGCCTTCCAGAGAGACCTGCCCTAAGCTCATGATAGGTTTGCATCCATTGACCGAGGTGGTCGTTGAACATCCTTTAGCAATATTGAGTCGAGTGCTTGGTATTGGGGTCGATATTGAGATCATTCGAATCGGGTGGTTCGAGTCATGCCCGTTTTATCCAACACACACACACACACACACACACACACACACACACACATATATATATATATATATATATATATATATAATCTGTTTGTGAAATACGAATATAAAAATTTAATATGTAAATTCTTTATTGTGACATTATATTTAATATTTTAGAGGAATTTTATTTAAAATAATATATACTATCAAATGTAAAAATGAAACAAATGTTTTTGGTAGTTTAGTTGGTTAGGAGCTTTTTATTTAAAAATTAAGGACCAAGGTTTGAATCCAAAATGAGACAAAACTTGTTATTTTTTGAAATTTACATTCAGGACTAATAACATAAAAAATAAAAAGATGGAGGACCAATAAAGATTAAAGAACAAATATTCAAGACCGAACGTGCAAAAAAAAAAAAAATGTGGGGGACAAAGAATGACTATCTTTTTATGGGCAGGAAATATAACTTTTGAACATTTCAAAATACCCTTGTTATTCCAACCCAAAAAAGTCTAATACATATTTATAGGTGAAAATGACCAAACGTGCAAAGAAAAAAAAAAAAAAACAGTTGAGAACCAAAAAAGATAAAATAAAACAATTTGGACCAAAGTTTACCATATTGAAATTTGTAGATGACCAAAGATGATAAAACGAAACATTATGGATCAAAATTAGAAAAAAAAATAGTTCATGGACTAAAGTTGTGAATAATTCAACTTTTCAATATAAATAGCGATTTATGTGAATGAACTATCTACGATTTACTCATAATACTTATAAATTTTGTTTTCGTCTATTTATATACACGATGAATTTACTTGTCTTTATTTCTACTCTGCCAATACACTTGAAAGCGGAATCAGGTAACTTTTCTCAGTTTTCTCACATGAGAGACTTGTGCCTTACTATTCAAAGGCAAAATAGTCCTTCTAAATCTATTCCCACAAAAAAAACAATGAAATTCACCCCGTATTTAATTAACACGATCCGTTAGAATTCACATATGAAATTTAATACGAGTGGATTTTACTGTTATTGTTTTGTGGAAATAGACTTAGAATGACTATTTTGCACTTGAACAATAAGGCACAAATCTCTTAAGCGAGAAAACTGAGAAAAATGGCTTTATTCCGCAGTGGGGTGTGGTGGCAAAGTAGAAATAAAGATACATAAATTAATTCTGTATATAAATAGATGAAAACAAATTTTATAGATATTATGAGTGAATTGTAAATAGTTCATATGCATAAATCTCTATTTTTCTGAATTTATATATATTTCATCAAAGATATTTTAGGAAGTTTGTGTTACAATTTTTCTGAAAAAAATAAAATAAAATAAAAATTCCCCCAAACGATGCCGGATCCTTTGGACTTTGGACGATTCAAGCCATACTTGTAAACATAAGTTTTGGAATTATTCTTGAGTATTTCTCTTGTTCAGTTTTCTTCTCAAATCTCTTTGGAGAACCTGTTCAAATTTGAATCTAAACTCATCTGTTTAGAAACCCATTTATGCTATGCAGTTATGAGCTACAGTATCCCATTGCATCTCCTTGCACGGCTTTCGATCCGGACAAGAAGAGGTTTGATGTTGCAGGTGCTTGATCCGAGTACCTTCAATGGAAACAGGTCAGTAAGTTGTGAGCGTGATTCCCTTAACTCCTACGATGCTCTTGACGTTTCCACCTTTTTACCTTCATTTTCAACCATTTAAACCTTTCAAAAAAAAATTTTCTTCCTTTGTGTGTTTTTGCAACAGCAGTGAGAAGTACGATTTTTATAGCAAGGCATTGAAGTAGAGTTTTTTCTGTTTGCAATTTTGTTTTTGTTGATTGGACTCTCTGATTTTGTCCTAAAGCCACGTTTTTTTTTTGTGCATTTAGATCACAAATCGGGGTAAAGTTTCCAGCTTTGAGGTTTTCTTTTCATGTTCTTCCTCAAACTCATTTCAAATCACTTTAGGTATTAATTTTGATCTTGGTCATATTAATTTGTTTTCTTCTACGTGTTTGTGTTGTTGACAATCTCTGACTTGCATACTTTTTCGGATGAGTATGTGTTCGGGGATGATTTTGGGAATGAGAGTGTCAGTATTTGGTTTTTAATAGATGATCCGAATGTAGAAGTTGGGGATAATTCTACAATAGTGGTTAATTAGTATCAGGTGGAGCCTATGGCTAAGGTTTCTGGCGGGGGGGGGGGGGGGGTTGGTTCTATGTTAATGTATGTAGTTCTGAGGTCGATACTAACTAACCAAGTAGAATTGGGGAGTTTTCGGACGCTGACGGTTTTGGGGCTGTGACATGTGTCATTAGGTATGGGATGAGGGAATTAGTTATAGACTGCCTTTGGTGTGATGAGAATGACAATAGCTTATCCAATGAGTATTAGGACCCTATTCAGGTGAGGGCAGCTCCTCATACTGACAAAAGAGTGTTGGGGGTGTGATGAGGGGTTGATCCAGTTACATTGCAGTATCAAGAAGTGGTTAGTAACTTTGGTGATAGGGATGACTTTAGGCAGGAGTATGGAATTCCTATGGAATTTGAGATTGAGGTTCCAGGGGGAGTGGATAGGATCATTTACCTCCCCTTGGCTACGTTGCTTATTTTGCAGCTCAATTTAGGGTAGATCTAAGACTTCCACTTCATCCTTAATTTGTAGATATCCTGAAGGTTTTTGGGATTCAATTAGGACAGCTTAGTATCAATTTCGTTCAGAGCACTGTGGCACTAATTTTGTTTGCTAGGGTTCGTGGTGCGAGGCTTAGTTTAGAGCTGTGGTGGGCCCTTTTTTCTATTGGCCAAAAGCAAAAAACTCCTGAAGGGGGGGGGGGGTGCTTCTTTTATACTCTCCGGCCGAGGGGTGCTCTTAGATTGATAGGGGGTCCTAGCTCCATCCTTGAATGGAAAATAGAGTTTGTTATATTAGGCATGCTAATTTCGGGGACATAATGTTCCCTTGGTGCAACCTTAAGTCTTTAAATAATAGACTGTTGGGTTGAGCTGATAGTTATGATGTAGATATGAGTAAGATTGCTCGATTTGGTTTTGAAGCAAAGGTGGGGGAGCATTGGAGTCCGAACCTTTTGAAGTTCAAGTTGATCAATGACCGGACTGAGTTTAATAATGTTTCCTTGACTATGTGCTTGTTCTTATTTGTTATGTTGCAAAGTGTTGGTGGCTGAATCTAATGTGCTTTGTTTCTATATTGTAGGAATATTTGGCTATGAGTTTAGGCACTATGCTAGCCAAGGTTAGCAAACCCAAGAAGTTTATTAATGGGAAGATTCCTACCTATGAGATTGTAGCAGAAGTTCCAACAAACAAGTCTACAAGATTGTAGCAGAAGATACTCCTCGAGGAGGTCAAGGCGACTTCAAACCTAACATCTATTTCTTTTGAAGAGATGACGTTCACAATCAAGTTCGGACGTTTTGAATCAATTGTGGTTGGTTCAAATGGAAATATTTCTTCTTTGAAAAAGATAGTGGACTATCTATCAAGCAACATAGTCCATTCAAAGTCAAAAGAAGATACTGAAGGTTGGATAGTGGTAAACCGACAAAGAAGGTTAAGGAAAAGGGCTTCACCAACGAAGCAAGAGTTGATAAAGAAAAATGTTGTTAATCAAAGAGAAATCAAGCCTACAAAAAAGGAGTCAAGAAATTTCTTGAAACCAAGATCAACCATCACACTTGGTGATTTTATACCCAAGGAATTTGTTGAAGAAAAAGTCTCATGCTATGCAGTGCATGAAGAAGAAAATAATCAGAACGAAGTTGGAATAGGGGCCGAAGAAAATCTATATGCAAGTTCTTCAACATGCGCCACGTGAATAACATTTAGTGACCATGATTTACTCCTCTGTTCCAATCCTCAGGATAGACCATTGTTCGTGACTAGATATGCAAAGCTGCAAAGAGTTAATAGAATATTGTTGGATGGTGGTTCAATTGTCAACCTGTTTCCTATTCAAATGTTGACAGAACTTGGGTACTTTAAATCTTGATTTGATGATTGAAGACATGACTTCGACTTCATTACATCATGTCATAGATGCAAAAACATCTTACAACATGCTCCTTGGGAAGACTTGGTTGCATGAAAATGGATTGGACCAGTCAACCTTTCAAAAATGTTTCAAGTATTGTCATAATGGAGCCATAAAAAAGGCGGTTGCTGATACGAACCCATTCAGTGAAGTGGAGGCATCTATTGCTGATGCAAAATACTATCTTCAAAAAGGTAACAAAATTGAAGAATCCCAAAAAGAATCTCCATCTGAAAAAAAGAAAGAAAGGGATAATGCCAAGGAGAAAAATTCAGTTCTCAAGTATGTCCCTAAAATGGTGAAGAAAAAAGGGGAGTGATTTGTTGCTAAGTTTGAAGGTTTGCAAGATCTTAGTATCCCTCTCCCAAGGATTGACCCTATCAAACCTGATGATGCTCTCAAAGAATTTGTGCTACCAAAGGAAGGTGTGCAAGTTGAAAATGGTGAACTTCAGAGTGTATGTTCAAAAGGAGGGTTTAATCCAAATGCTTACAAGCACCTCGCCAATGCTAGATATAATTAAGAGAGTCGCAAGTTACTAGGTAAGCTCCCTCAAGAAGCACAAGATGTTGAACAATGGGGACTCCAAAAAAGGATCTGACAATAATACTTTGCGATTTGGTCTTGGATACAAGTCTCCAACTCCACTTTGAATCACCATAAAGAGGGCTAATATCCAACACATTGTTGAGGAAGATGAAGAGACATATAAACATGAGCCTCTTTTGTTTGGGTTAGAAAGTGCAAAGCCTCGCATTTCTGTTTTCGATAGGTTGGGACCTCAAGGAAACATGCATGCAAGAAAATCTGCTTTCCAAAGGCTTCATGTTGGTGCCCCTCTGAGGGAAATTCGTAAAGTAAAGTTCAGTTGAAATTTTGAAGAAGGATGACCTAACAGAATTCCTTTGAGAATGAAAAGGAGAACTACACTTGTGATAAGCTGTGGAGAAGTATTAAAAGGTAAACAATGTACAATGGTGCAAACAAAAGTGAACGAAGAACATGAAGAAAGTGTGAGCTCTTCATATCACATCACCATCATTGAAAGGGTTTTACCTGAGGAGGAAGATGCGGAGATGGCTCCTCCTGAGTCTGAAGCAGGCATAAATGCTATGGTTGATGATATGAAAGAAGTCAATCTTGGAGCTGCCAATGATTCGGGCCCAATTTTCACAAGTGCTCTTTTGACGCTTGAGGAAGAAAATGAATAAATTGAGCTTTTTAATGAATTTAAAGATGTTTTTACATGGACATACAAAGAAATGTCTGGCTTAGATCCCAAGATTGCAGTTCATTAATTAGGGGGTAAAGCATGGAGCTAGACACATTAAGCAAACAAAACGTCGCTTTCTCCCCGATTTGATCCCTTTGATAGAAGTGGAAGTCAATAAGTTGATCGAGGCTGGTTTCATCGTGAAGTCAAATACACAACTTGGATCTCAAGCATTCTTCCTGTAAGAAAGACGAATGGACAAATAAGAGTGTGTGTCGATTTTAGAGACTTGAATCATTCTCGTCCTAAAGATGACTTTCCCATTCCTACCATGGAATTGATGATTGATGAAATAGTTGGTCACAAAGCTTTGTCATTCATGGATGGATTATCCGGTTACAATCAAATAAGAATGTCAACTAGAGACAAAGAACTGATTGCATTTCTCACTCCTAAGGGCATTTATTGAATTAAAGTGATGCGGTTTAGCTTAAAAAATGTTGGAGCTATGTACCAACTGGCAATGCAGAAATTTTTTCATGATATGTTGCACAAAAATGTTAAGTGCTATGTGGATAACCTAGTTGTCAAGTCTCATGAATGAGTTGACCATTTGCAAGATTTGAGAAGAGTCTTAGAGAGATTAAGAAGGTATCAATTGAAGATGAACCCATTGAAATGTGCATTTGGAGTTACTTCGGGGAAATTCTTTGGCTTTGTTGTGTAGCATCAAGGTGTGGAGATTGATCAGTCAAAAATTGATGTAATCCTAAAAATGCCTAGGACTAGAAACATTCGTGAACTCAGGAGTTTGCAAGGAAAGTTGGAATATCTCTGAAGGTTTATTTCATATTTGACTGGATGTTGTCAACCCTTTAGCCACTTGATGAAAAAGGACACTTCATTTGAATGGGATGAATCAAGTCATAAAGCTTTCGAGAGTATCAAATCTTATCTCATGAGACCTCTAGTTTTAGTTGCACCTATACTTGGAAAGCCATTGATATTGTATGTCTTTGCCTAAGAGCGTTTTGTGGGTGCACTTTTCGCTCAAGAAAATGAAAGTAGGAAGGAAAACCTTGAACTATTTGAGTCGAATGATGACACCAAATGAGTTAAATTATGTGCCAATTGAAAAGATTTGTTTAGCCCTAGTATTTGCAATTTAGAAATTGAAGCATTATTTCGAAGCACATACTGTGAGGCTTGTTTCAAAAGTGAATCCCACCAAATATGTCCCGTCTAGACCTGTGTTGACTGATCTCTTGACTAGGTGGTAACTTTTAATGCAGGAATTTGAAATCATTTATATTCCTCAAAAGGTGGTGAAAAGGCATGCTTTAGCTGATTTTCTCGCTTATCATCCGATCCTCGCTGAGTGGGAGTTAAATGACGAGTTACCTGGTGAGGATGTCCTTGCTGTAAAAGTACTCCCTCCATGTAAATGAATTTTGATGGAGCTGCACAAGAAGAGGGGGCAGGGGCTGGTGTAATATTATTACACTTGAAGGAGACATGTTGCCCTATTCCTTTGCTTTGACTGATAAAAGCTTTAATAATATGGCAGAATATCAAGCACTCATATTCAGGCTACAGGTTTCTGTAGAAATGAAGCAGCGCCAACTTAAAGTGTGTTGGGATTCAAAACTTGTGATTCATCAATTACTTGGTTCATAATATGTCAAAAAGCCTGAATTGGTCCCTTATCACAATTATGCTAAATTGGTCATAAATTGACTAGGAAATGTCACACTGGAGCATGTACCTAGAAAGGAAAATAAACAAGCTGATGCGTTGGCAAAACTTGCCTAATCTCTAAGTCTTCTTGACCAGAGGAGTCAAATTCATATTTTCCAGAGTTGGGTTCTGCCTCCCATAGCGAGCTAAGAAGAAAATGAAGAAGGTGAAATTCATTTTGTATCTAATTATGAAGTGGAAAGGAATATTGGATTCAACCTATTATTGATTATCTCGAGCATGGAAAGTTACTAGGAGATCCCAGGAGGAAAACTGATATCAAACGTCGAGCTGCTCGTTTCATTTGTTAGAAAGGAACACTTTTCTAACGTTCATTTGAAGGTGTTTTTCTAAGGTTCCTCGGTGAAGAAAAAGCTCTCCAAGCAATGGAAGAAGCTCATTCTGGAATTTGTGGTACAAATCAGCCTGGTCCCAAGCTACATTTTCGAATCAAAAGAATGGGATATTAATGGCCTCCAATGGTAAAAGATTGTATGGATTATACTTGCAGAAGTCAAGCTTGTCAACTTCATGTGTTCTACATTCATCAGCCACCAGAAGAATTGCTTCATCCAATAATCGCTTCGTGGCCATTTGATGGATGGGATCTTAATGTTGTTAGGCCTTTACCAAAATCATCCGCTGGATATTTATATATCCTGGCTGCTACGGAATATATTCACCAAATGGGCAGTAGTTATGGCTATGAAAGAAGTAAAGAAAGAGACAATTGCTGAATTCATCTAGGTAAATATCATTTACTGATATGGAATTCCCCTATTGATCATCACTGACAATGGAAAGCCATTTTCCAACAACCTAATGGATAAACTTTGAAAGTTTTGGGTTCAAGCAACACAATTCTTCCATGTACTATGCAATTGCCAATGGACTTGCCAAAGCCAACAATAAAACTTTGTGTAGCTTGTTACAAAAAGTGGTAAGCAAATCAAAGAAAGATTGACATTAATGAACGGGAGAAGCACTTTGGGCATATAGAACGACATATCGAACTCCAACTCAGGCCACTCCATATTCGTTAGTGTATGGTGTAGAAGTTGTTCTCCCACTTGAGCAACAAATTCCTTCTTTGAGGATTACTAATACAAGAGGGGCTCACCGAGGAGGAGAATGCTTGCTTATGGTTGGAAGGACTGGAAGCGCTTGAAGAGAAGAGGTTAGAAGCATAACAACGCTTGGAGCACTATCAAGCCCGAATGTCTAGAGCTTTCAATAAAAAAGTGCACCCATGTTCGTTCCAGGTTGGTGGTTTGGTGCTTGCTATAAGAAGACCGATCATTATTGGGCACAAGCCAAAGAAGTTCATGATGTGATTCCTTAAATTATCCTTGGAATTTCAACATCTATCTATCCAAACTCAAGAACACTCATAATCTGAAATTTTGCCCAAGACTTCAACAACAGATTCAAGCTAGTGACTAATGAACATGATTGTCTTCTAATATGATCTATTAGTTTGGATTTCTTCAACCCAAATCAATTACCCTAGCCAAGCATTGATAAACCCTAAAGTTTTACTAAGAACCCTAGAAGAGCCCTAGCAACTTTCGGTCAAGTAACCCATTTGGAATTCAATCAAATTTCTAAAAAGTGTTTGTCAAATTAATTGTTAAAATGCAATACAAATGATGACCTATTTATAGTCTCAGCCCCAAACATGATTAGGGACTTAATTAGGCCTTTTAAGTTAGCTTAGAACATAAAGATAGCAGCTAACAAAAAGTGGACAAGTCCAACTAAAGTCAAGATAACTAGGTTGCCAAAAACAGAGGATAAAATGGCTCGTCCAGCCACACTTCCAAGGCATCAAATGGCTTGATTTCTTGGTTAATGCATCCTCCTTGATGTCTTCTATCCTCCATATGTTGAACTCTTTCCTTGGTTCAGCCTCCATTGACGATTGTGCTTCGAACAATGTTATAAAGTCTAGCAAAGTTTCCACACATGTGCTGAAAGTTTCAGCCATGTTCATTCAATTTTAAAACCTTGAAATGTCTTCTAATCCCCTATATAAGTCTTCATACTTGAATACATTACAAGGTTCTTCAACTTTCCAATC
>JAOXNR010052398.1:0-16671 GCA_028571225.1 Parsonsia alboflavescens | reverse complement strand
TCAACAATCAACATATGATTTTATTTTTTAAAAATAAAATCTTCAATAAAAAAATTATTTTTTAAAAAATATATTTTATATATTATATCCTAAAATGATAAACTAAATCTAAGGAAATTTGGATCAAATTTATTATTTTTTTAAATAAAAAAAATAGTTAATCATTAATTTTGATTATTAGAAACTTAATAGTGCACTTTGTAACATTTTGTGTATATATATAAATCCATAAATATATATATATATAGACCTGCCGGTGTGGGCACCCATGCCCAACTTAAGTTGAGCACCTTTGATGCCATGATGGAGGGATTCAAACCGTCAACATAGTTGTTTTGGTGGAAAAAAAATCGAGTCCACCCCTGCTAACTCGTGCCCCCACAGCATCCCTAGTTGCCACCTAACAAAATCAACCAAAATCAGAAACCAAACACCCCTTGCCAACCACCTAACTAAATCAACAAAATCATCCAAAATCAGAAACCAAGCACCCCTTGCTGCCCAAGAAACCAAAGGAGAGAGAGAACCTCACACCATTGCACCCCTCAATCACACCGCAAACATCGAAACATCAAGCATCGACGGAAGAGAAGGGAAGAGAAGAAAAGAGAGACACCCAAACACCAAGCATCGATGGAAGAGAAGGGAAGAGAATGAAAGAGAGAGAGTATTGAAATATCAAACATCGACAAAAGAGAAGGGAAGAGAAGAAAAGAGAGACACCTGAACACTATGCACCGACGGAAGAGAAGGGAGGAGAACGAAAAAGAGAAGAGTTACAAAATTTCAACCCTCTCTGATAAATTGTTTTTTATTTTGAGAAGAAATGAATCAAAATAACATCATTTTAATCCTCCATCACATTTTCTGTTGGAGCCCAGCATAAAATGGGCATGGACACCCATAATAGTTAAATTGATATATATATATATATATATAAAATAATTACTGTATTAATGCATGATCAATATATAGAAAGTTATAGCAAAAGAGTTGTGTATTAAAAAGTATCGGGTGCATTTGGATAAGAGGCTCGACCTTTTCATTTAGTAAATTTTGAGCTTTTAAAAACTTAAAGATATAATTTGGGCAGGGTTCTTGAAAATTTTAAAAGTTCATGTAAAATGACAAAATTATCCCCATTATTCTTAAAGGATCAGGATTCCTCATCTCAACCCTAACATCCCTCCCTTACGTTTCGGAAGAAAAAAAGACAAGCTGCCGCCTAATTCTCCAGTATATTCAGAAACAAGAATCGAAAATTTTCTTTTGTAAACTTGTTCTACTGCCACCGCCAGCAAGAAGAGGGTTCAAAGAGATCAAAGAAGATAAAAAGGGAACCAGCTAATTAGAGTGCTTCTCTGCAATATAAAAAGAAGAAAAAATGAAAGAAGAAGATGAAGTAATAGAGACACCCCTCATTTGCAGTATTGGAGATAAAAAACGGACAAAAATTTGTTCCCCCATCCAGTTTGATTTATTGGAGGATGATTTCTTTTTCAATTCTCCATCTAGTTTTGTTGTACTAGTGTGAAGGAGGAGAATTTTCTTTGTTCCGCCTTCTTCGGTAATTTTTTTATGGAAGAATGGGTTTGATGGATTCGTGAGGGAGATCTGAGAAGCAAAACTTTCTTCGTTGATTTTCGCCTTCTTCAGTACTTTCGATGGGAGATCGGGTTTGAATCTTTGATAGATCTGTGATGGAGAAGCCATCCTAACCAAAAGGGGTTGAAATTTATTTTTAGTTAAAAAATATTTGAGATTGTTATGGATATTTTTGATAGATTGTTATTGAAGAGAGTGAGAATCTGAACCAGAAAAGATCTCCAACCTTTTTTCTAATTTTCAAGATTTTTTGGTTGAATTTTATTAAAAATAAAAAAATAAAAATGAAGTAAAAAGTCTATCCAAATAAAATTTGGACAACTTCTCAACTTTTAAAAACTAAAACTAGTTTGGCCAAATGCAATCATTACCTTTCAGTTGTAAATGTACGTAGGACTGTTAAATCACTTAATCACATCTTAACCTATTTGTCTTACGCTTGACGAAGATGTGATAAGAAAGCTCTGTTTTGTTGTTTTATCTACAACAACAACCAAAACAAATTGCCATCGAAATGACAGCATATTTCCATAAGAAAAAAAAAAAAAAAAAAGTATCTGATGTTACAAACCATTAGTAAATGTTCACAGAAATTTCATATTGATTTTTATAATTTAATATTTTGATAGGGATAATATGTCATTAAAAATATATATACATATATTTTACAATTTTTCTATTTTCAAATTTTAATTTAATTATTTCATAAATATAAAAAAAAACCACATTATTTATATTAATTAATCAAAGACAAGTCAAATTAGTGGTGAAATCAATAATCATTTACTCTTAAAAAGTAACAATATACTCACAGATTTATATATAAAAATATCCACTTACAAAAGGTTTAGAAAGTTGTGTGGAATTTTTTAATATAATTTTTTTTTACATGTTCTATAGTAACGGCATGGTGATGGAAATATTTTTTAATATAATTTATCCATCAATAAATAAACATATCCTGACATATTTTTATATCAAAATAAATTTATAGGAATGAAAATATTTTTCCAGTCAATAATGTATTTACTTATGGTGATGAAAATCAAATAAAAGTACCTATACTCAAGATTTAAAATACCATAGAAAAAATCAATTTTTAATGATATAAAAGTTTTTATGAATAGAAAAATATGGCAATTTAGTTGGAGTGCTAGAAGTTATAATTAAGAAAGCATATACGTATATGGGGGTGTGCACGGTGCGTTTCATTTTGCACGTGTCTGCATCCAACATTATACACCTAGCAAACAACAAGATACGTACACACACTGAAAATCATGCATCGACACCTTTCCGTTTATTTCTTTTCCTTTGTTTTTTTGGTCTCTGCTCAGTCTTGACGTACCATAGTCATACTCCTAGAGTCATAGTACAGTACTCAGTACTCTCTCTGTCTCTAATTCTTTTTCAATTTGGTATGTTTTTCTCTTCTTAACCATTATAAATACGTTGGATCGAGAAGAAAGTGCCGTACTATGGAACGGGAGAACTCTCTCAGCAGCAGAAAGGGATCATTTCTTTCTCCTTATTAATTTCTTTTTGCAGAAGAAAAATTAATTATTATGTGGAGATTAAAAATTGCTGAAGGTGGAAACGACCCTTATCTGTACAGCATCAACCACCACGTTGGCAGGCAGGTATGGGAGTTCGACCCGAGCTACGGTGAACCGGAAGAACGGGAGGAGGTTGAGCAGGCTCGCCGGGAGTTCTGGAACAATCGTCACCATGTTAAGCCAGCCAGTGATAAGCTCTGGCGTATACAGGTATGTATGTGATCACTTCATGCATATGTGTATGTATTATTCATTTATTCCTACGTACGTCAAGCTATGGTTTAGAATTCTTTACTGGATTGTTATTTTATATATTTGGTAATTAGAGAAATGTTGAACACCCATGCATGTGAGAATTCACTTGTCTTGATCATTTAGTGCTCTGGATAGTCAAGACTTAAGCGACATAAGATATGAGAAGGTTAAGGTTAAAGGAGCGCGGATATAAAAAATAAAATTATTTGAATTTATTTTCTTTTTATTAAATATAAATTATTATAAAATAATTTTTTTTCTTCTAAAAAAATTAAATATCTCATCTTACTACCTAGAAAAAAATTAATGTATTTTGTTTTTTTTAAGTTAATTCGCTTTATCTTTCTAATAAAGTATTTTTGAGGGACTTTTCGTTTGCTAATATAAATCCTTAATTGAAAATTATGGAGGAAATTAATAAAAAATTTATTTAAAAATCTATTTATATTTTTTTTATGAAAAATTTTTAAAATAGAAAATGAAATATTCAAATACGTTTGAACGAAGGGAGTAATAGTATCTTCTTTATCTATATAAATATTTAAATATCTTTTTAGATATTTATTTTTAAAAACTAATTAATAATTATTTCTTCTTAAATTAAATGTTTCATTTTGACTCGTTACTTTTGATATAGTTAATTTTAACATGGTTTTCTAATACAGTTTAATTAAATAAGAAAATGAGATATTTAATTTTCAATAACTTAAAATTAAAAATAGATCAATCTAATTTCAAATAAAGGGAAAAATTTATAAAGATATATTATCTTTTTAGGGCAACTAAAAAGGAAGGTATCAAATTTATAAGTATCTAATTGATGGGGGAAAAAAAATTGAGTATCATTGTAAATTTTTGACCATATAATTAGTGCTTGGAGATTATCAAAAAAAAAAAAAAACAAAAAGAAAAAGGGAACAGTGTTCTATACCTTTATACCTGTAAGAAGCAGGAAATTCAGAATTCTAATAATGAGTCTGAACCTATTTAGTTCACTTTGAGGATTTCAATTGTTCCAAAATCCTTTTGCTTGAATCCCCATGCTGGAAGGATGACGAATGAGCTCCTCAGGATCGATCCCGTGTCTTTGTACCCCTCTCCATGAGAATCCTTCCATCAGTATTAACTTCTATTCATTATCTTTCTGATTTATACAGATTTTAAGGGAGAAGAACTTCCAACCGAGTATCCCGCCAGTTAAGGTGGAAGATGGCCCAGAAATCACCCATGAAATAGCCACCGCCGCATTACGAAGAGCTGTCCACTTCTTGTCTGCTTTGCAGGCTTGTGATGGCCATTGGCCAGCAGAGAATGCTGGCTCTCTCTTCCTTCTTGTACCTTTAGTAAGTCCCCTTCAACAATTTCTGGAATGCTATTTGTTTACTTGCTACTCAATTTTTAAGTGTAAAATCAGAATTTGAATGCCGAGTGGGAATTTGCAGGTTATCTGTTTGTATATTACAGGGCATCTTGACACAATATTGTCCGCAGAGCATAAGAAAGAAACTCTCCGTTACATATATTGCCATCAGGTGCATTAATGGTTTTTGACAATTAATCTCATGAGAAAATTCTTGATTTTGTTTTGTATCTTACAAAATGCAGAATGAAGATGGTGGCTGGGGATTGCACGTTGAAGGGCATAGCATAATGTTCTGCACAGCCCTAAGTTATATTTGCATGAGAATTCTAGGTGAAGCTCCAGATGGGGGTCTCAATGATGCCTGTGCCAGAGCAAGAAAATGGATCCTCGACCATGGTAGTGTCACTGTAATTCCCTTTTGGGGAAAAGTCTGGCTCTCGGTATATACCCATAATGATATTTGTCAAAGGATTTCAATATTTCTTTTAGTCTTCAGCATCTTGGGATTACGACTTATTGTTTATATTTCTTTCAGATACTTGGAGTATATGAATGGTCTGGGACAAACCCAATACCCCCCGAATTTTGGATTCTTCCTTCTTTTTTCCCTGTGCATCCAGGTTAGCACCGATGCTATAAGATCCTTTCAGAGTGTAGTGAATTGTAGGATAGGTTTAGAAATAAACTTCACTTGAATAATACAATGCCCTTGACACAAAATAGATACATAGATTGAACATAAAAACTGATCTTATTCAATCCGTTATTGTAGTGCCCTTCACACAAAAGCAATTACAACATAACTTCTATGTACTGGTTTGGTACTAAGATCCCTTGCTTTGGTTTCAGCACTGCCTTTTGACTTGAACTACATCAATCTACAACCTCACACTGATCTGCAGCGAGATGTTCCTCCAGTCATCAGTCTGATATTGTAGTTGAAATAAAAATAGTCATAGTTATAGATTGAGACAAAGATATTGACTACAGTATCTGTTAAAAATTTTAAAAATTCAGTAAGTGATGAAGTCTGATACACGGGCCTTCTTGAATTCTCCACCAATAGAATTCTCTTGTTTTTCCTACGCCTGATGCTATTACTTGGATCATTATTCATTCTGAAGTTTTTATTTATCGGATGCAGCGAAAATGTGGAATTATTGCCGACTGGTTTATTTGCCTATGTCATATTTGTATGGCAAAAAATTTGTTGGGCAAATCACACCCCTAATCTTGCAACTCAGAGAAGAGCTATATTCTGAACCATATGATCAAATTAGTTGGTGGAAATATCGACATGCTTGTGCTAAGGTGTCATTTTTCCTGCTGCTTCTATTTCTTATAATTGTTATTCTTCCCACATATTCTGTCTTCCTAAACATTATGCCATCTTTTTTAAAAGATTGAATTTTGTAATGCAGGAAGACCTTTATTACCCCCATCCCCTAGTACAAGATTTGCTCTGGGATAGTCTCTATGTTTTTACTGAGCCATTTTTGACTCATTGGCCATTAAACAAGCTGCGAAAGAAAGCTTTACAGACTACCATGAAACATATACATTACGAGGATGAGAATAGTCGATATATCGGTGTTGGATGTGTTGAGAAGGTATGTAGTAAAATGTGGATGTTGTGGGATTCCACTCTTGTATAATTAAACTTCTATCAGATGCTAATTTTTAGTTTTAATTGGCTAGGTTCTCTTTATGCTCGCTTGTTGGGTTGAGGATCCCAATAGTGATTATTTCAAGAAACATCTTGCAAGAGTTCCTGACTATATATGGCTTGCTGAAGATGGAATGAAGATGCAGGTTAGCTTGGGCAATTCCGTGCAGCGTCTTGTGCCTTCAAAGTTGATATATTTTATTTTTCCCTTGTACAAAAATTTATTTGACCTCATGCAGACTACTCTCTTCAGAACACTTAATGATGCTGTGATCCAATTCCAGGGTTGTGGTAGTCAAGTGTGGGATACAGGTTTTTCCATTCAAGCACTTCTTGCTAGTAATCTAATTGATGAAATTGGAGTGACTCTGAGGAAAGGACATGATTTCATAAAGAAATCCCAGGTTCAGACATCAACTTCTATTCTGCTTTTTCCTTTTTCATTCTTTTATGGCCTTCTCTTTGGTATTTCTTTGTTTTGACTGTAATCAATGGAACTTGAACTTTTCACAGTTGAAGGACAACCCTTCTGGTGACTTTAAAAGCATGTGTCGCCATATTTCTAAAGGTGCATGGACTTTTTCATATCAAGATCAGGGATGGCAAGCCTCCGATTGCACTGCGGAAGCACTGAAAGTCTGTATCTTAACCCAGACTTTGGAATAAGCT
The DNA here is from genome assembly GCA_028571225.1 of Parsonsia alboflavescens. Taxonomy (NCBI): domain Eukaryota; kingdom Viridiplantae; phylum Streptophyta; class Magnoliopsida; order Gentianales; family Apocynaceae; genus Parsonsia; species Parsonsia alboflavescens. The sequence goes on along the minus strand of JAOXNR010052398.1, from coordinate 9,557 downwards.
AAAAATCAATTACCTTATCTTTTTCTTTGTGTTAACTAGACACTGCTCCTTTTGATACAGTGTTGTCTTTATTTTTCTACAATGCCTCCTGAAATTGTCGGTGAACATTTGGAGCCCGACCGTCTCAATGATGCAGTTAACATCCTACTTTCCTTGCAGGTAAAAGATCAACCATGTCTATGGCCCCTTAACTTTTTGAAACTTTTTATTCCTTTCTGCATATATATGAAGCTAGGACAAACTCTTTGGGCACCTGCAATGAGTTTCAGTGCATTTCTTGTATGTGAACTTATTCATAACTATTAACTCAAAATGTCTTGCAATGAAATTCCAGAGCAAAAACGGTGGTTTACGTGCGTGGGAGCCTGCAGCGGCAGAGCAATGGCTTGAGGTAGATTCTCAAAACAAGAAGAAGAGCATGTTGTTTCAGATTTCCTTATCTGGGTCTAATTTGTTTTCTTTCCTTTATTTTTTGTTCTACAGCTGCTCAATCCGACAGAGATGTTTGCAGACATCGTTATTGAGCATGAGTATGATTAATCTCTATCTCTTCTTACATTGGAAAGATGTTGTAATTTATTGAACTAATTTACGGTCACCTGTTACTGATCCAGGTATGTTGAATGCACTGGATCAGCAATTCGTGCTCTTACTCTGTTCCGGAAATTACATCCTGAACACCGAAAGATAGAGATGGAAGATTTTATTTCAAACGCTTCTAAATATCTTGAAGATGTTCAAATGCCAGATGGTTCATGGTAAAGATGTTCTTTCTGGCTTAAAGTACACTGGTATATTATATTTTTAATTTGTATAACAAGTGAAAATACTACTACAGGTATGGATGTTGGGGAGTCTGTTTTACATATGCGACCTGGTTTGCTCTTGGAGGACTTGCAGATGCAAGAAAGACTTACAACAATTGTCCAGCTGTTCGTCGGGCTGTTGATTTCCTGCTAAAATGGCAAACGCTAGACGGTGGTTGGGGAGAAAGCTATTTATCATGTCCTGAGAAGGTAATATTCAGTACCAAGTAAACTTGAACAAATTATAGAGAAATAGATACATAGAATCATGGCTTCCATGCATTCTGAAGAAACTGACTAAAGTGATTCTTGGTTAAAATAGAAATATGTACCATTAGAAGGAGGGCGCTCAAACTTGGTTCAAACTGCATGGGCTATGATGGGTTTAATTCATTCAGGCCAAGTATGTTTTTTGTTCTACCCTGCTATCTTCATGTTGTGCAATACCATATTACTTCAAAACCTTTGAGATTTCATTTTTTCCATTTTGGATAGGCTGATAGAGATCCTATGCCCCTGCACCGTGCAGCCAAGTTATTGATCAATTCTCAGTTGGAAAACGGAGAATACCCTCAACAGGTGACTTTAAAGCGCAAATCTCATACACTTTTAGCTTCTCAAATCAATGCAATTTACAAGCCTTTCATGGCAATATTTTGGCCCCAAGAATAGAAAAAGAACAAGAATCCCAGTATACCCGGAATATCGATTCGCCTTGTTAATTATTACCTTTTATGGCAGGAAATCACTGGAGTTTTCTTGAAGAACTGCATGTTCCATTATGCTGCACACAGGAATATATATCCCTTGTGGGCTTTAGCAGAATACAGGAATCGAGTGATCTTGCCATCTAAGTCCAAGAGTGTGTAACCAACATTTCTTGTACGCTTTTCCTCTGTATTTCTGCTTATAATAATTTAATTTCATCCTAGCCAGTATGTAAAATGGAAATAATTTTCCCTCTTTCCCTTATTATAGGGGATGTCGAGACCAAATAATTATCATATGTTCCTTGGACAATATTTTTAAGAAATATTTCTTATGAATACCTTGTTTTTAACTTGATTATTATAAAAAATTAAAGAATGTATTTAATTTTTATATGAAATTATTAATTAATTTATTTTTCATTAATTTAACTAGTTTTAGACGACTGGAGGTAATCTTTATAATTATCCAAAACATTGGAATTAAATTGATTCTCCGACAGGTGTCAATGTAAGGTAGTTGACCAACCTGTTGTCAACCACCAAAATAAATGCTTCTCAATTTGTTGGTTTATTTATTTCATTTCGATCTCATTTTGGTTGGATGTCCATTAAGTCTCCAACCTACAGCCCATACCAAGTCCCGTGGGATGTTATTTAAAAATATTTGCTTAGTTTAAACTTACAAAAAAAAAAAAAAAAATTTAGAAAAAGAATAAGCTCAATTCCCTCAAACTAATGTGAGAACCTTTTAGAATTTAAAACTTCAATCCGGTTATAATAATAATTTTTTAAAAAAAAATGGTGAATTTTATCAAATTAGTGTTTTACATGTTCTCGCTTAATGACATTATATCCGCTTTTTGATGACGGAGAATTTCAAGATTGTCACTGTGTTAACTCTTACCTTGATGACGTAGAGGATTTCAAGATTATCACTATGTCAATTCTTGACTTGATTATTATTAAGTTATGAATTATTCTCTGGATGTAATTATAATTATAACTGTAATAATATTTTTAATTTTCATAAGTCGAGGTTGCTCTCATAACTTTCATAATCTTTTGCGTCTCACACTATATTTAATTTCACTGGCTGCTAACTCCTAACTACTAACTACAACCTACATATAAATATATAAATAAATAAATAAATATATATATATATATTTAATTTCTCCAAATAGCTACAAAGCCAATATAAATATCCTACAAATTTGCTATGAATGGGCAGAATTCTCAACTCGATGCCTGCTGAAAATAGGAAAAAAATAGAGTATTCGATTTTGAAGGATTCATAAATAGATTTAATTTATTAAAATTATAAATAGAAGTATTTTAAAAGGAAAAAATATATATCACCTTAATTTTAATAAAAATATATGGAGCTAAGAAGTATATAATTTGTTATTGTGGAAGAAAATGTGGAGATTGAGGATTGCGGAAGGTGGAAATGACCCTTATTTGTACAGCACCAACAAGTACGTCGGCAGACAGACATGGGAGTTCGACCCAAACTATGGGACACCAGAAGAGCGAGAAGAGGTTGAGCAATTCCGTCGTGAGTTTTGGTGCAACCGACGCAAGGTTAAGCCTAGCAGAGATAGCCTCTGGCGTATGCAGGTAAACCTTACGGTTGTTTTTTTTTTCTTAAATTTTTTTTTTTTGTGATATTCGATTCAATTTACTTTTATCTATATATTCCATTAATTCAGGACAATATATAGAGGATTCGAATTCGAGATTGTGATCTATGCGCTTGTCACGCTATCCTATTAAGACGTCCAAAGGGACATTATTATGATTCCTCATGAATCTAGACAACATTATTAAAATTTATTATTAAAATTAAAAATGAAATTCAATATTATTTTTTATATTTTTACATTCATTTTTGCCTCACTCTTATCATTCTTTCGAATGATTTTTAGATAAATCGCTGACGTTGTTTTGTCTTGTAGAACGGTTTTACTATCTTCTTAAATTTGACAGCACGAAGTTTAAAATTTTCTTGATTCTTTCATTTACAGTCTCTAAGAGAGACGAACTTCAAACAGAGAATCCCGCCAGTGAAGGTGGAAGATGGCCAAGAGATCACCCATGAAATGGCCACTGCGGCATTACGAAGAGCTGTCCACTTCTTCTGCGCTTTGCAGGCTAGTGATGGCCATTGGCCTGCAGAAAATGCTGGAGCTCTCTTCTTTCTTCAACCATTGGTAAGCCCGCTTGAACCAGATCCTGAATGCTTTCTTTTGGGCTACATTATTTGAGTGAAAAAAATTCAGAATTTGAATCCCCAGAGGACATTCGCAGGTTATGTGCTTGTATATTACAGGGCATCTTAACACATTGTTCCCTGCAGAGCATAGGAAAGAAATTCTCCGCTACATATATTGCCATCAGGTGCATTAGTTATGGTTTTGGCAATTAATCAAACAATTGGACTGTATTAGCAAATTCTTGACTGCGTTTTGCCTATTTTTAAATGTAGAATGAAGATGGTGGCTGGGGATTGCACATTGAAGGGCATAGCGTAATGTTCTGCACAACCCTATGTTATATTTGCATGAGAATTTTAGGTGAAAGTCCCGATGGGGGTCTCAATGATGCCTGTGCCAGAGCAAGAAAATGGATCCTTGACCATGGTAGTGTCAAGGTAATTCCTTCTTGGGGAAAGACCTGGCTCTCGGTATGGACAAAACCAATAATACCTGTCAAAGGATTGAAAGATTTCTTCTAGTCTTCAACATCTTCTTACGTCTTATTCTTTATTTTCTTTTAGATTCTTGGAGTTTATGAATGGTCTGGGACAAACCCAATGCCCCCTGAATTGTGGATATTTCCTCGTTTTCTTCCTGTGCATCCAGGTTAGGGCTGCAATCATTTTGGCTTTTGGGCTTCATGTAGTGAAAATCAGAAAGATAACAAAAAAATGTTAAGTCAAGAACGAGAGAATATGCAATTGATAAAATATATTTTCTATGTGGTATATGTCAATGGTAGAATATTGTAGCGACAGAAATATGTGAGATCAGTAAATAATGGATAACAAGATTGATAAGGAAATTATGCGCAACTGCCTACATCGAAATTCAGTAGACCACGATTCAGTTCTTACAAGTTACAGGAAAACATGTGTATTACAAGTATCAGTTGGGCCAGCTTTTGTTAAAAGATCCATTGAGGCTCAATTTTTGATAAGAACATACCCTGCCACACGGAAAATATGACACTTCTGCTGTGATCATTTGCTATTAATTCCACTACATCACTGAGCTGCTAGACAAGGCAAACTATGGCTAAAATTCTACTAAATCAGTTCTAGCAATTTACAGAAAAGCATATTGCACTCAGGTATGATAATATATCTAAATTTTTCTTGATTCATTCCAAATAACCTTCTAGCGTCTAGTATTTATAGCCTTCAAGCTCCCCTACTTTTAGGTTCATAATACCTTCAGGAATCTGCCAATCTCATACTTCTTAGACTTGAAGTCCTTATCAATAAGATGAATAAACCTTTCCAAAATCATATTTCACCGTTTAAATCCTTTCAGTAATATTCTTCAAGTTGTTTTAGAGCACTACTAAAATTCCTCTGCAAGATTCTTCTTAGTCTCTAGAACGATCAATTAGAATAATGTTTTTCCAGAGTGTTGCCAACTCAAAAATTACAGCAAAAGTCTGTTGACTTGAGAAAACAAAGGTTAAACAGAGCTTGTATCATGTATATCAGGCTGATATTGTAGTTTGAAGTAGAAGTCGTGTACTCATACGGTCGAATAATCATAATGTCATCGTGACAAAGATATTGACTACAGTATAAGTTTAAAATGGAAACAATTCGGTAAGTGATGAAGAGTGACACGGGCCTGTTGAATTCTCAGTCAATAGAAGTCTCTTTTTCTTCCCACACCTGCCTGATGCTATTACTTGGATCATTATTCATTATGAAGTATTTATTGCAGAAAAAATGTGGTGCTATTGCCGAATGGTTTATTTGCCGATGTCATACTTATATGGCAAAAAGTTTGTTGGGCAAATCACACCCCTAATTCTGCAACTCAGAGAAGAGCTATATTCTGAACCATATGATCAAATTAGTTGGGGCAAATATCGACATGCTTGTGCTAAGGTGGTGTTTCTGATGCTGTTTCCATTTCGTATATTTGTTATTCTCCCCACACATTCTGTCTCCCTAAATATTCATGCCATCTTTCTTAAAAGGCTGAATTTTCTACTGCAGGAAGACCTTTATTACCCCCATCCCCTACTGCAAAATTTGCTCTGGGATAGTATCTCTGTTTTTACTGAGCCATTTTTAACTCGTTGGCCATTAAATAAGCTGAGAGAGAAAGCTTTACAAACTACCATGAAACATATACATTACGAAGATGAGAATAGTCGATATATCACCATTGGATGTGTTGAGAAGGTTTGTAGTGAAGTGTGGAAGTTGAGCAATTCCACCCTTACATAATTAAATTTTCAGCAGATGGTAATCCTTGTTTAAATTGCTAGGTTCTCTGTATGCTTGCTTGTTGGGTTGAGGATCCCAATAGTGACTATTTCAGAAAACATCTTGCAAGGATTCCTGACTATATATGGGTTGCTGAAGATGGAATGAAGATGCAGGTTAGATGACGCAGTATTCTCAAGTCCATGAATATTGTTTAATATCATAATCTATTAAAGTTGGGAAATTCCTTGGAGCATCTTACGCCTTGGAAATTCATACTTTTCCGCATACACGTAAATTTCTTTGAGCTCATACAGACAAGTTGCTTCAGAACTGCTCGTACAGTTTTTTTGACAATTGTGCTGCTGTGATCCAATTGCAGGGTTTTGGTAGTCAAGAGTGGGATACAAGTCTTTCCATTCAAGCACTTCTCGCCAGTGATCTAACTGATGAAATTGCAGAGACTTTGAGGAAAGGACATGATTTCATAAAGAAGTCCCAGGTTCAGACATCAACTTCTTGTCTGTTGTTTCCTTTTTCTTACTCCTGTGTCCATCTCTTGGAAATTTCATTGTTTTGAGTACTGTCTGTGGCCCTTAAACTTCTCACAGGTGAAGGACAACCCTTCTGGCGACTTTAAAAGCATGTCCCGCCATATTTCTAAAGGATCTTGGACTTTTTCAGATCAAGATCATGGATGGCAAGTCTCTGATTGCACTGCAGAAGGATTAAACGTCTGTAATTTCACCTAGTAAACTTTGTAATAAGCCAAAAGACTTTGTTTACCCTTTTTCGCTTTTTGGTTAAAGGACTCCAGTTACATTAAATGTTACCTTTACAAACAAGTGGTATATATTGACACCGTTCCTTTTGATTCAGTGTTGTCTTCTATTTTCTACGATGCTTCCTGAGAATATTGGGGAGCATTTGAAGCCTGAGCGTCTCTATGATGCTGTTAATATCTTACTTTCCTTGCAGGTAATCATCAACCATGCTATAGCCCCTAAACTTTATGAAAATTTTCATACCTTTTTGCACATATATAAAAGTATGAGGAAGCCTTTTGGCACCTGCAATGAGTTTCAATGCATTTATTGAGTTACAATATCAATTTGATAAATATATATTTTTTAAAATTAGAGATATGCTATCAGCTTTTTTGTATGTGTCCTTACTCATAACTATTAACTCAAATTCTCTTGCAATGAAAATTTCAGAGCAAAAATGGTGGTTTGACAGGATGGGAACCTGCACGGGCACTGCAATGGCTAGAGGTAGATTCTCAAAACAACAATAAGAGCATGCTGTTTCAGATTTCCTTTTCAGGGTCTAATATGTTTTCTTTCCTTTATTTTTTGTTCTAAAGCTGCTCAATCCGACAGAGATGTTTGCAGACATTGTTATTGAGCATGAGTATGAATTTTCCATTTCTTCTTACACTGGAAATTTGTTTGTAATATATTGAACTAATTTAAGGTCAACTATTACTGATCCAGGTATGTTGAATGCACCGGATCAGCAATCCATGCTCTTACTCGGTTCAAGAAATTATATCCTGAACACCGAAAGGAAGAGATAGAAGATTTTATTACAAATGCTTCAAAATATCTTGAAGAAGTTCAAATGCCAGATGGTTCATGGTGAGATTTTCTTTGAGGCTGAAAACTGTTAAGTTAAACTCTTATATCTTTAATCTGTATAACAAGAGAAAACATAACTGCAGGTATGGATGTTGGGGTGTCTGTTTTACATATGCCACCTGGTTTGCTCTTAGAGGACTAGCAGCAACAAGAAAGACTTACAGGAACTGTCTAGCAGTTCGCAAGGCTGTTGATTTTCTGCTAAAATGGCAAACACTAGATGGTGGTTGGGGAGAAAGCTATCTATCATGTCCGGAGAAGGTAATTTTTGTTGAATTCATGAATAGTAAGTGCCAAGTAAACTCTCATCCAAGAGCAAATTGAAATAGATGCATAGAATAGAATCATGGCTTCCACTCTGAAAACTTTTGGTTGGTTAAACAGAAATATGTCCCACTAGAAGGAGGGCGCTCAAACTTGGTTCAAACTGCATGGACTATGATGAGTTTAATTCATGCAGGCCAAGTATGTTTCTTTTTCTACTACTAATGGAACCAATATTTGGTGAAGTTCCATCAGGACTTAATTGTTATGATGATTGTTCTGTTACCCCATCTTAATTCAAAACTTCTAAGAAATTCACCGTTTCAATATTGATTAGGCTGAAAGAGATCCTGTGCCTCTACACCGTGCAGCAAAGTTGTTGATCAATTCTCAATTGGAAAATGGAGATTTCCCTCAACAGGTAACTCTTAAGGATTAATCTGATATGCTGTAGCTTCTCAAATCGACACAATTTTTACAAGCCCCCCTTTACTTCCTTCTGGCAAGGCAAGATTTTTCCCCGAGGAGAAGAAAATGCACCATGTTTAAGTATGATAGTGAGATTCACCAGAATACGAATCCTAGTATACTTGGAATAACACCTTGACCTAGTTCACATATTTCATTTTGTGACAGGAAATCACTGGAGTTTTCATGAAGAACTGCATGTATCATTATGCAGTATACAGGAATATTCACCCCTTGTGGGCCTTAGCAGAATACAGGAAGAGAGTGCTCTTGCCATCTAAATTTGTCTAATAACTAAGGTTTGCTTGTGTCAACACCTTTGTATATCCTCTGTTTTGAGGGTTATATCCTTTCAAATTATTAACAACTTCATCCAAGTATGTAAAAAAAAAAAGAATGGAACCAAGCAAATAATACTCAATAAGGTGGTGGCTCATTTTTGGGATGTCAAGGGCAAATCAGGGTCGTGATATCCAAAAAGTATTGTAATTCATGAAATACTATACTAATCAATTTGGCATGAGAATCTTAATGAGAGAAGAATCTACTTTGTTACTGTAACTTTTTGTGTGCGTAAGAATAAATTGAAAAAGAGTGGCACTACTCTTTTGCTCTTTGGCCTATATATATATATATATATATATAGGATTTTTCTGTAAGGTGCACATAGTTTGTATGTGCGCCGAGGACGGACGACGTCTTTTCTTTTATATAAAAAAGCTGGAAAGCAGGGAGGCCGATGGTACCGTTCTCCATCGATCAGATCTCATCTCTGCATTCTTTATAATTCCGATTTTGCATCGGAGGGGCTGAGAAATGGAGGAAAGGGGGCACGCAGGATTGTTTTAGATTTGTTGTAGGTTGTGTGGAATTGGGGGTTTGTTTCTACAGTCACGAAGACGGTGCTGTATGGAATGGGTTGATTTACAGAGAGCAAATTCCATGGGTTCAAGAAATCATCAGTGCCTATCATACTCAGATAATCTGTTGTTTTCAAAAGGATAGTCGAATCTATAGTGTTTAAGCAGTTAATGATATGATTGAGGGAGTGCGACCTTTGGGTGAGCTCGGATATTTGGGCCCTGAGAATTGAGCTCACAGCTTCTACAGTCAAGTAAAGCTGGGTGGTCAAATCATCCATTTGCTTCTGTTTCCTCAACCTTGAACAGCGGGTAGATTTACGGCAAATTTTTCTCATCACAGCACCGTTTCC
>JAOXNR010052397.1:0-16674 GCA_028571225.1 Parsonsia alboflavescens | reverse complement strand
TTAATTGGTTTTATTTAAACTGAGATTCAATTCCTTGTGGGTTTGACCCTACTTGCCCTAACTGCATTAGTTTTGGTGGATAGGTTTAATTTGTTCGTGTTACGACGCACGGTCAAGCTTCTAATTTTAGCAAACCTCACGAGAAGAATAGAACCTTCATCAAAGATAACCACTCTTCCCAGAACTCCAATCGCACCAGTGAAACGCCTCCATATATCTTACTCCCACGTGTTCATCAATCTAATAAAAGAAAGATTTCAAGCAAATTCGATGGGTGATACATATAAAGGTTTGTTTCGAATCTTTCTCCAAAATTCATTGTTGTCGGTATTTTTATTTTAGAAGGACATGCTACGGAGGTAGAATGGATGGTAGCAGATATAAATGTTTGTTTCGAATCTTTCTCCAAAATTCATTGTTGTCGGTATGTTTATTTTAGAAGGACACGCTATGGAGGTAGAATGGATGGTAGCAGATATGTCGGTGGGTCCAAGAAACTTTATGACCATCTGAAAGTGGATGAAATCACATTTAATATGTTAGACCATTTCTCTTGCAAATTGGGCTATAAGGAGTACTAGTGGGAAAGATCGGAAGTTGATACTCTATGATGAAGATTTGCAGATTTTTGTTAAGTCTGCTAAAGACAATGGTTATGCAGATTCACCTTATGGACCATATAGCAATGGTTAAAGTAGGTTGTGAGAAGGGTGTTGCTGAGATATTTTATTATATTGATCACAATGATCATGTATTATCTACAGTAGCTGCAGGTCTATTAGTGAGGGTTAAGGAGGGTAAATCCAACAAGGTAGTACAAGAAATGACAGAGGAAAAGTGTAGATGCAATAATTTGATGATGAAACTGGAGTTGGTCATCCAGACAGCAACAATAAGAAGCAGAAACACATAGATGGTCAACAACCTAGGTGTTAAAGTTAGTCCTAGGCTGAAAAACAAAGTCGTGGTTGGACAAAACAAACCACAAAAGCATGCTCTAGGATCTGTTATAATGAAGACAAGCTGTAAAGTGGTGGTTGAAAATCTGCCAAGGAGTCCTCCTACGAAAAAACTACAGTTTGACTACAGTACGGGTAACAATGTAAAACCTTTTGACATTTTTAATTTTCAATTATTTTATCATGTGTCTTTTCCAACGACACTTACTCAATTGCAGATATGTTGGGTAATGGTAGTAGTGTTGGAAGAAACAATTGAAGAAATGTCAGACTTGTGACAACAATTTAAGAGATCAGGAGGTCCACCAGGTACACCTAGTGTTCAATTACCAATGATGGACTTTGCAAAGGATGATGAGTGATGCTATAGGTGAAGCACGTTAAACACATGTATTCATTTGTCCCTCTTATAAAACACATGTCTTATTAGACAAATATATCGTTTCTTTGATTTTTAAAATGCAGAAAAGGCAGTGAGGTCAGTGCTCACAAGCACATGTGACGTAAGTGGTGTGCACTCATCCAAGCAACTTGTGCCTTTCACTCAAGTGACTCCAGCATGCAGTACCTCTACAATGAAGATTGACGGAACAGGGCTTGTGAAGACTTCAAACGAGCATGATAATGCTAAGAATGCAAAAGATGGTGTAGCTGTGGAAAAGATACTGAGAAGAACCCGGCAGAGAGGTGTTGGGATAGGAAAAATGCCCAAAAAAGTTTATCTGAGCCAGAAGAAGAGGTTGTGGAAGGTTGGCTTCCCTCTTCATATCTTCAAATATGTCATTTCATAATTGATTGGTAACAATGCAATTTTTGATTCTTTAAGTGTTTTCATACGGTGGCATTGCCTGTATAGAAAGGAAAAGAGACCACCTATGAATATGACATGGAGGAATCATTGGCAACACTTGATCAAATGGAACCGATTGTGTATACATCAAATATCACTAGGATGTGCACTCTGGGATCAAAAGGAGCCAAAAATCTCAATGCCATAGTTCTTTTCGATGAACATAATTCTACAAATCTATCGCTTGAACCAAATTGTGGTGCATTTAGTGTATTCGTGGACAAGAATGTCTAAACATCATATTTATATATCATATGTATCATAACTCTTACCAACTTATTCCACTTGTAGGTCACCTAACTAATGAAGGAGTGACAAATCTCTCTACAAGTATTGAAGTGCCTGGAGATGTTGCAAACACTGAAGATGAAGCTGTAGTCAAACCAACTAAACCAACTTCTAAAAGAAGAGTCCCTAGTAATGATACCAGTAGTGACAGTGAGGATGGATCATGTAGTGAGGACTTTGAAGATATTGAATTTGATACGAGCGAGCAAGATGATGATGACACTTATCTTGACAAGTATGAGGATATTGGGTTTGATACAGTACCAGTAGACATTACCGAAGAAAATGAAGAAGATGAAGAGCAAGCAAGAGAAGGAGCAAAGAGGAGTGTAAGGAGTAGAAATACAGGCAAGAGATAATCATACATAATCACCACCAGTTATGATTTCTTACTGTCGGAAGATGAAGCTACAAGCACTGGAGTTTCAGACTCATATAATGGAGAGTCTGAGAATAACTTAGGTGATTCTAGTGAGGATCAGGATGGAAATAGTGTACCCAAGAAGTTTCCAAAGTTTAGCTTTCAACCAAGATTGAATGACCCCAAATTTTATATTGGGATGTTGTTTGACATTGAATAGGACTTCAAGCAAGCTGTGGTTCACCATGGAATTAAATGTGGCTAACCTGTCAAGTTTTTCCTGAATGACAAGAGAAGGGTGAGTGCACTATGCAAGGCACCTGGTTGTGATTGGATGGCCTAAGCATCAAACTTGAAAGGCACAACAACTTTCAAAATCAAAACCTTATAACCACAGCACAAATGTGGAAGGACATTCTACCATAATTTGGCCTCCCACACATTTCTGGCAAGGGTTTACTTGAATGACTTCAAAAACAGTAAAACTTTTGATTTGGATGAACTGCAAGATAAAATTCATAGGGAATTAAATGTACAAGTTTCTATCAATGTGGTTTACAAGGCAAAGGCACATGCAAGGCAACTATTACAAGGGAAATATAACCATCAATGCAAGAAACTTGAGAATTATTTTGCAAAACTGAAGAGGTTAAATGAGGGATCTACCATTATCCTCGAAGCAAGTGATGATGACAATGAGATTCAACATGTCTCCAAGGGATTCTATGCATGCTTTGTACCATTGAGACGAGGGTTCCTTATGGGTTATTGAAAAATAATTGGACTTGATGGTTATTTCTTAAAGGGCCCATACCCAGGCATTCTACTAACTTCTGTAGGAATGACCCAAACAATGGAATGTATCCAATAGCATATGCTGTGGTGGAGGGTGAAAATAGGGAAGGTTGGATGTGGTTTCTCAACTTATTGATTCGAGACTTGAATACTTATGACATAGATAGGTGGGCATTGATCTCGGAAAGACAAAAGGTATGAACATAGTGTTAAATATGCCTTCTTTAGAATTTAGTATGTTCTTTTATCTTGGACTCTGAGATTGATGATATGAGTTTATTCCCCCATTTAACACATGTTTTTCACATTTACTGTCAGGGACTCATACCGGCAATGGTGAGTTACTGCCAGGGATTGAGCAACGGTATTGTGTTCGTCATTGCCATAATAACTTCAAGAGGTCACATGCCGGAGAGGCCTTGAAGGCAATGCTCTGGAACTGTGCGAATTCCTCATATGAGAACAAGTTCGTAGTTTCCATGGAGGAAATCCAAAAGTTTGATGAAGCTACTTTTAAATGGCTCCAAGAGAATGATTCAGCAAGACGCTAGTCAAGGGCCTATTTCAACACCAGCATCAAATGTGATGTTCTGTTGAACAATCACCATGAGAACTTCAATGCAAAACTACTAGAGGCACGTGAAAATCCCAATCTAGCTTTGCTTGAAAGAATTAGAGTGTTCTTGATGTCAAGGATGAAGAATATGAGGGAGAGGATTGATAAACAAGATGTGGTCATCTACCGCAACATTCAAAAAAGGTTGGAACAAATTATGGATCTTCAAAAGATTATGGTGAAACCTTTGTTGGAGAGACACAATGCCACAAACAGAACAATATGTGGTTGATTTGGCTCTCCATACTTGTTCATGCAGAAGGTGGGAGTTGAGTGGCATTCCATGCCCTCATGCAGTGGCAGCCATTGGTTTCATTAGACACAGGCCAAAGGGCTATGTGCATATTTGTTACAGCAAGGATAAGTTCCTGATGGCTTATGAGCCAATACTTTGCCCTATCAATGGCCCCAATAATTGGCCCCGGACAGGGAGACCTACTTTTTGTGCACCCCCTAAACTCAAATTGCCAGGGAGACCCAAAAAGGTAAGAAGAAGGAGCACAGTGAGGGTAGGGTTTCTAAAAATGGGAGGGCTAAGATGAGCAGGGCAAGACTTGGTACAAGAAGATGCACCAAGTGCTTCAAATCTAGCCACAACAGAAGATCATGCCCCTTACTTTCTAATGTAGCAATTGAAGCTTCCCAAACTAAGCCTGGAGCTGGTGATGTTGTCGAAGAAAGAACTTATCCTTCCCAGCAAGGTTAGCAACTACCTTTTGAGTAGTCTGCTTCTAATAAGTGTGGTAAATGTAATGGATTGGAGAACAATAAGAGAACTTGCAAGAAGGAAAACCAACAAGTTTCAGAAAGTACTGAAGTTCCTAGTGGGAATGTAATTGTTGGGGTGGAGGGTGATTAGTCTCAGTCTTCCCTAGTCGTTAATGAAAATGTAAGTGTTTCATTTAGGCTTACTAATATTATATGTTTCTTTCATAAGTTCATTCATATGCTTATAACGTATCAAATCATATGTAGGTACAGGTACGTGTGAAAAGGATGAGAAATTGCAACATTTGTCATGAGTTTGGCCACAAGAGTGTTACTGGTCCAAGGGCTGCAGAGAATGGATAGGCAAATTTCAAGGCAAATATGAATTGACAATGGCTACTCGTTTAGGAGAACAGGAATTGTTTTTTCTTTAAGAGTCCAAACAACAGTTTCGTATACCTATGGGTTTTGTGGATGGCCATTGTTTTGTTATAGTGACTGAACACCTCTTTTGTTGTAGCACTTGATTCAGGATACTTGTGTATGAGGCCATATTTTTGTTAATAGCTGATACAAACAGCAAGATTTAATGCTTTGGGGTGCAAAATTTGGTTATGTTGATGTTTGATGTATAGCTGATACAAACAGCTAAGTTTAATGCTTCATGGTATAATGCTTGATTTAGCCTCCTTATGTTTCTTTCATTTAGGTTCCCTACTTTACTTATTTTGCTGTTTGATGTATAGATAATTCAAGCAACTAGATTTAGTGCTTAATGGTGTACATGCTTGATGCAGGCTTCTTGTGTTTGTATTGTTTGGGCTCATTGTGCATAGGGAAGATCTTTTCATATAATGCATTTGGTAAACAACATTTTTTAACACTTTCATGCCCAGTTAAATGTGACAAAATAAATTGCAAGTAAATTCCTAGACAACAACCCATAAATACCAGGACTAAATGGAATCAAATTCAACTTCTACGTCATTACATCACCCCCAATATTACCGATGTTTCCCATCCACTACATCAACACAACTTTCTGGGTGCGACAACCATTTGCATCCAAAGTCTAAAACACATCACTGTCGAAGATAAAATTCACCAAACTAGGATCATGACACTGATGTTAAAGCAACCCATCAAAACAACCGTTAGTAATCGGACCTTCCTTCACTGACATTTCATTTCTAACTATAATTTGGCATTTCTTTTCAGCAGCCCATGTATGATACCATTTGAAGAAGCCACACCCATCGTCTCGCTGCCAAAAGAAGTGTGAAAGGTTTCTTCACAAGTGCACTCACATATGATTTCTACTCCAAAATTAGATTTTGAGCAAGGATCCTTACCTCAATAGTTTCACAATTAAGAAATCTTCTTTCGAGATTGGCGTTAGTCGATGAAGTTCTCAAAAAACTGGGTTTCCTGTAATGACAATTCATTGTGCTACCAAATTCGACCATAGAGCATCTCCTAATGGTCCGAGAATGTCTGTTGGAACAAGTAAGAGTGCTGGAATTTTGGGTAGCAACTCTTGTGCGGCGCTGGCCTGCCTTTTCTTCCGCCACCATAGAACCCCTTTCCCTTGGTCCCCTAAGAGATTTCGATTTCAAAATGTTAGTTAACAGGGAGAAATAGGTTGGGTTTGGGCATTAATAGATCAATAGGTAGGAATAATTCATTGTGTAGACAATTTTACTCCAATATCGGATGCATGTGTCAGTCACATGACGACTTGGCCAAATATTGGTGCCAAATTCGCCGGAAGTATCATGTTGGCAACCTGTAAAATGCTTGGGTCTTGAATTGATAGAAATTAAACTTTTGATCAAAAATTTACTTTGGACCATTGTACAGATACTAGATAGGTCATTTTCCCATTCCTATATCTGAACTCCATCAATTCGATTTCCAAGGAGGGGAAGTCATGGAGACATGATTTGGATCGGGTAGAGGTCCAGTGGACTAGTTAGACTAGGTCTGTCCGAATCCAGTTTGGATGAAGCCTCATCATCAATCTAAGTCCGGTCGAATGGGACTTTGAGGGCCCGGAGTTGAAATTCTCCTTTTGTTTCGTTTGTGCCATTGGGATTAAGACTTAAGAGTCCATCTTAGAACCAAGTAATTTAATCTCAATCAAAATCCATCAATGAATATTCTCTTTGTATGCACTTATCCAAATCTGATTCTGATAAGAATTTCATTAAAATCCTTATATAAAGCCCATCATTCCATAATTAAGGTACACACAATTACATTTTATTAAGTTTCAAGAATTATTTTTCTAAGACTTAATTCTAACTTAAGCATAGAGTGGTTTCTTGGGACACCTCGAGAACCAATTTCTGAATTTCGCAGCAACAATCAATTGAAAATCCGACGGGTGTATTATAAACTCCGGAACTCAGGGTCCCAAAATTTGGAGTATCAATATGAAGAATTGCATTCAGTTTCATAGCATGTGTCTTTTGTGAGCAACCAACCCTAGTCCAATTTTTTAAATAAGTAGGATAGAAACCCGCGTAATACTTGGGAAGTTCAATCAAGTTTAAGATATGTCATCCACCATTCATCCAAATTAACATCTTTTCTAAAATTCAAAAATAAGAAATACTTACATGTAATTTTGTTAGTTGATGGAGGTTCAATCAAGGTTTTTTTTTAAAAAAAAAGAATTTTTAAAGTAGTGTTCGGATTAGTTTTCATGCATCTCGATATTCCGTTTATCCAGGAGGGTATTAGTGGAATTCGAACTCAAGACATAAATTAATAATTATCATTTCACTCAACTAGTTGAATGAACTTTTATTTTAATTCTTATAAATTCAATTAAAAATATTAACTTCATTGTACATATAATAAAATATGAAAAGACCTTTTTTTAGGAAAAAAACTAATGATATTTTTTTTATATTATCCCTTTAATAATATACTTGTGAAATGACGTTCACATTTTTTATTTTTGTAAAACAACAGCTGGTGACTTATATTTAAGGATAGAGAGAGTATTTGAAAATAAATAAAAATTTGGGTTATCTAAAATAAAAAAATATTATTAGATGGAATTTAGTGAGTGAAAATCTTAATGATAACTTTCTCCATATCTGGCCTCTCTTATGCCACCGAAAGAAAACTTCAAATATCCCTAATGGGAGAAATGGGTACGACCCAGACAAGTTTACGAAAACAGTTAGGATCCAGACAGAAGTGAACTCAAATGGGCCCAAGGCTCTAAAATTCAATACCTGAAAGTTAAACTCATAGAGTTAACAAGGATAGGTGGGTAGCGACCTACTACCAAAGGCCTCCAAGGTCACTGACCTCCTAAATAAGCTCAAGAGAGGCACCATCAGACCACGGCCCACGACCTAATAACTCCCAACTCGTCTCATACATCTTCCATGCCATGACTAGATGTTCAAGACTCCTAACAACTAATATGAGCCTACTACCACTCGACATGATATCCTAGAAGAGATAGTCGAGACCCTTGATATCCATCGATAGGTTGCGAAGTTGATCCAGATGTAGGTTAGCTTGCTCGTAGCTCTCGACAGAGACGTGAATGGCAAGACAACTTAACCCAGGGAAACTTCTCGATTTCAGGAGTAGTAGGCGGGATTCCACAATCCCACAACTATTCTAACTGCCTATTGTCACGTAATAGCAGAGCCCCAGATTAAGGACGTAACTGATCTCTTTGACATAATTGAATGATACATAGTCTACGGACAGGATAGAATACAATACACAAGAGACAGTCTCTCTGAGAATCAATTACTCCTAATTACTCTTGGAATACTAACTTAGGCATCAGAGCTGTTCCTCGGGCACAACCTACCTCCGGTGACTAATCTCTACTTTCTTCTCAAATTGCATTCGATTGACATCATCACGATTTTAGGGTCAATTTTGAGCCCCCTAACTTCTAGCGCCGTCTGTGTTGAGCCAGACAAAAAGCTTAGCCTTTTTCCCTACACAGAACAAATAATAAAGCTTGATGACTCAATTCCAGCCTACACTCGTTCAACCACCATGCGAGGCAAACCATCCGGTAGAACGCAACTGTGCACAGGCGAAACAATGCTAGAAATGCCACCACCAGTGAAGGATGCCAAAAATGATAATCCGAGGCCTATCACTCAATAGGATTAAGAATGGCCAACACAGTCAGGCCCATCCTGGAGGGTCCTAACCAGCCCACCACCTGTGCAAGGGAGGCCTGAATAGTTGCTCCTTGACTCTATTGCCAACAATCCCAAGCCACAGAGATCTGGGAGAACACAGATGACAGTTCCAGTGGACCTCCTAGAACGAATAGTAGTGGCCCTAGAGAGAGCATCTGGCAGGCAAGACTATATATCCACTAAGTGCACTCCAGAGCCTTCCTGGAGAAATTCAGCCCCATCCTAGGGCCAAGCAGAATATGCACAACCTAGCCAGCCCTTGCCCTCAGAAGTAAGAAATGTCCTCCGACCTCACAAAACAGCTCAGGAAACAGGTCGGGAGCAAGAAAGGTCCCAGTGGGGTAAGAACACAACCCATGACCGACCTCAGGGAAACCCTGAACAATGGAAGATTTAGAATCCTGAAGAGCACAGGAGCTCACTACGAACTCCTCCAGGAGTAAGGATACCACCTCAACGAAGCCTAATCGAAACGACTTGAGATAAAGCTCAAGGGGTAGCCCCCAATCCACTGACTAGAGCAACTCCCTCATCCAATCAGGAGAAGCAGAGCAATGTGGATCCTACCAAGCTTTTGCCATTTGTCCACAGCATCTGCAATGCTTGGATACCGCTAGGATTCAAAGCCCCACACCTGGAGGCCAAATATGATGGAACAGGGGAGCCTCAATAGCACATTGATGAATATGTCTCCTACATGGCGATGTTCTAATACCCTAACCAAATCAAGTATTGAGCCTTTCGGTCGACATTGACTGAAAAGGCCCAGTCCTGGTTCAAGGGCACCCCTGAAGCAAGCATCTTAAGCTGGACACAACTGAAGGAGCTGTTTATGAAAAATTATCAAAGAAGCGCAAGGTGCGAAAAAGATATCAACGACCTATTTGCAATTAAAAAGAAGGTCGAAGAAAGCACCTAAAGCTACTATAGTCACTTCAACGACGAGGTAATCGAGGTTAAGCTAAAAAATGATGAGATTTACAACACTACCATCAAGCAAGGTTTGCAGGGGGGGTTACGTGGCCCTTATGTTGGTCGAGGAGCTAGTAGAAACCATCAATTAGCTACAGACGCTTCTCGAAAAACTTATAAAGGCTGAGGAAACAGTGGTCCAGAAAAAGATCCCTGGCTTTGCCTTAGCCACTGAAAGAGACAACAAGGGGCATCCAAGGAACCCAAAAAAAATCAAAGAGTTATAGGAAAGACCCTCAATCAAAAGAAGGGTCCTCAGATAAGAGGAGAAAAACCATCCCCGACCTCGTGACCTCCCCCCTCAAAACGTCATGAGCCGAAATCTTGGTTATGATGGAGAAAAGAGCACTCTTCAAGCTGTCCAGGCCTCTTCTTGTGGCCAAAAGAGACCTACCAAGTTCTATTAGTACCAGAAGGACCATGACCATCTCACCGAAGACTATTTTGACCTCAAGCGGGAATTGAGAGGTTGGTGAGGGAAGGTCACTTGGAAGAGTTCCTGGCTAGGAACGCAACCCTTGCTGATCTGCCACTAGTAGTCCCTCAAAATAAGTGACCTCCTGTGCATGAAATAAATGCCATTGAAAGGAGGTACAAGCGATCCCGAGGGGAAGATTCAGAACCCCTGATAGTGTCTTTCCGGATTGGAGACTTCTTGGTTCGCAAAATATTGGTGGACACTAGAAGCGCCATGAATGTCCTATACCGGAAGGCCTTCGACCAAATGGGGATAGACAAGAGCTTACTTATAAGGTCAAACACAGCTCTGACCAACTTCAATGGCAGCACAACCTACGCGGATGGGATTCTTCGAGTCCCAACTAAGGTCCGCGAGAACAACCAGGAGGTCACTGAGGTCATGGACTGGATAGTGGTCGATGCCCTATGAACCTGCAATGCCATATTAGGTAATAGAGGGGTCAGGGACTTGAGAGCAGAAATGTCTCTGCTCAACTACAGTGTGAAAATCCAAGTCGGAAACACTTGGACAGAACAATAGGTTACCGAATGTCACCTTGCTGAAGGTAATGAAGAGAGCTTGCTTGAGCTCGAAAAAGAAAACTACATCGACCTCTCGAATGGGAATGATGATTGCAGAATCCAGGCAGCGGGTAGAGAAGAGAATTTGTTCCTTAACCCAGAATTCCTTGAGAAAGGGATTAAAATTAGATAGTTATTGCCTAATAAATCAAAGGGAAACTTGTTGATTCACTTCAAGAGTATCTAAAGGTCTTTGGCTAGCAGCCTAGCGACTTCAAAGGAGTGGACAGAAAAATTGCTGAACACAAGGTCGAGCTCAAGTTGGGAGTCAAGCTAGTAAAACAGAAGAAGAGGACCATTGCCCTTGAGTGCAATGAGGTGATAGCTCGAGAAGTCCAAGCTCTCCTCGACGTAGGAATTCTCAAAGAGGTGGTATACCCAGAATGGACATGGTGGATGTGCGTGGACATCACCACACTTAACGAATTTTGCCAGAAAAGCTCCTATCCACTTCCAAGCATAGATCAGATGATGGATTCTACGGTTGGATATCAGTGGTTATGCTTCCTGGACGCAAACAAAGGGTACCACCAAATATCAATGGTAGTGGAAAACATGGAAACGACCTCATTCATCACAGAGGTCTGGACGTACTATTACACTAAAATGCCATTCGGTCAGAAGAACGCAGGGGCAGAATTCCAGTGAAAGCTACCCAGCTCCCGAGGAACATAGAGGACTACGTGGATGACATAGTTATCAAGTCCATGACCTCTGAACATTTCATTGACGATGTCAAGGAGAATTTTCAGACAATGAAAGCTAACCACATCAAGTTCAACCCAGAAAAATGCTCCTTCAGAGTGTTGGTAGGTAAATTCTTGGGCTTCATGATCTTTGAAAGAGGTATTGATGCCAATCCAGACAAGACAAAAGCATTGCTGGACATGGAACCTCCTAGGAACATCAGGGGGGGTTAAAAGCCTAGCAAGAAAGATGGCAATACTGGGGTGCTTCATTACCAAAATGGTGGACAAAGGAGAAAAATTCTACGATGACATAAAGAAACCAAAGGACTTCCAATGGACCGAAGACTGCCAAGCAGCATTCATCAAGCTAAAAGACATTTTGGGACAGCCTCCTTAACTTGTCTCACTGAGGTTAGGAGAGGAATTCTCGATGTATCTTACTGCAATAGAGAAAGTAGTCAGCTCAGTGCTATTAGTAGAAAGGTCAGAATAATAGTTCCCTGTTTATTATGCAAGTTGATTGCTGAGGTTCAGAAACTAGATTTTCGAACCTCGAAAAGATCTTGTACCTCATTATTATTACCTCGAGGAAATTAAAGCCATTTTTTTATGCTTACTCGATAATAGTGTTAACAAATCTACCACTAAAACAAGCTCTAGCCATGCCCGAGCTGTCAATTAGAACGATGAAGTGGTCGCTCTTGGGATATCAAATTCAATTTGAACCAAGGAATTCAATCAAAGCTCAAGCTCTAGCAGACTTCATAAAGGAATGCACAACGACTCCACTGGAGCTCACAAGCACCTGTGAATGCAATGTCTGGACAATGTATACAGACAATTCAATGGAGAAAGAAAATTCATGTGTGGGAATAGTACTGATCAGCCCTGAGGGAGTAAGAATCCCTTACTTTGTGAAGTACAACTTCCCAACCTTAAACAATGAATCCGAATATGAAGCTCTCTTAGCAAGTCTAAGACTCATATAAGCTCTCAAAATGCAGAAATTGTATGTTAAAACAGATTCACAAGTCATAGCCAGCTAGGTCTCTATCTATTATTTAGAAGAAAAAAAAACGTGAATAAATTAAAAATTAGATAAAATACAATAACTGAAATGAATAAGAATTTATGGCCTAAAATTTCCCTGAGTCATATCATCAGGGACTATGTTAGATGCTGGAGCCGGAGGTAATGGATCTACTCAATCCTCTCCCTGACTGATAGGTGCATTGATCTATTATTTAAAAAAAAGGGTGAATAAAATTAAAAATTATATAAAATATAATAAACAAAATGAATACGAATTTACTACCTAAAATTTATCTGGGTGGTGTCGTCGAGGACTATAAGAGATACCGGAGCCGGAGTCGATGGATCTACTCGATCCTCTCCCCGATTGATAGGTGCATCGACCTATTATTTTTTTAAAATTAAAAATTAGATAAAATACAATAACTAAAATGAATATGAATTTACGACATAAAATTTACCTGTGGTGGTGTTATCGGGGACTATGGGAGATGCTAGAAGAGGGGTGGCTATCAGCCGGACCTGTCCATCGATGGAGTGAGTAACCCTCTCCGGCATGGGCATATCTGGCTCCTGAGATGGGGAATCATGTAGTGGTGGAGTATCTCCACGACTGTCATCCCTCTCTACCATATCGAGGAGATGCTTGATTTGCGTGAGCCGTTGGAGAACCACATCATGCCTCTGGATGGTTCTGTCCTCATATTGATAAGGATCTCGACCCTAGCCAAGAGACTCTAATTATAAAACTTAGTTAGATTATAACAAGGCAAGCAAACCAGTAAAGTAATTACAATCACATTCAACAGCATCGACTAATCTATTGCAATAACATAAAATCTCATGAGATACATATCATCTGTCGGATCTTATCGGATCTCGTCAAACTGATCAAACAATCTCGATCAATCCTATCCTTGGCCGAATCTCTATTAGGATGTGGGATCTAAAATAAAATAAAAGTAAATTAATTATGATCTTCATATTTAGCATTATACAAAATTAACGTAAATTTTGGAAATTGTGATCAGTCTAACCTCATCGATCAACGGAACTGGCAATTCCTGTCCACACACCTCCCAAAATGAGCTGGACGGATAATTACCCCAACTTGTCACTGCAATATGGGGGATACTGGTGAAACTAGCCCAATACAACTGCTGCCACTCCCCCTGATCAGCCTCAATGTATGGGGAGCTAGCATGCACCTGTAATTGGCAATTTAACTTAGTGATATTAACTAATTTAAAAATGAAAGTGAACATTGATAGGGTATTCACCTACCTCATCAAGTAGTTGGGTCCAACCAACTGAGGGGCCAAGCTAGGGCCGTCAAAGGGCAAGGCACCTCAAGCATCGTGGATCTACGTGGGAAGTGTCACGTCTAGCCACATATTGGGCGTCCTTACACAACTGAGGACACAGGATTAGGAAGTAATCGTATGCCCACCACTAATTAAAGATAAGATTAAAAAATTTTCAAATCAATATTTAGAAAGTATAAAAAACATCATTGATATACGAATGTAAATAATAATATTAAAACTTACCAGCAACAGCCAAGAGTTGTCGTACAAGTGTCTCCTCCCGGCATTCTCCTCTCCGATGGTCTATCGATAGGAGTGCACCGTCATGCTCCACCCAATCGTTCCCCATGGGAACGACTTTGCAACCTCCAAATTGTCTAACGTCCTCCATATAAAAAAGGGGATGATTACAGATGGCTCTCGGGTGAGTATCTAGTGACCTATAATGATGCCGTATGCCAGTCCGAGGGCATCATCAACTGACAACTGTCCCACTGCCATGACATATCACCTCTCCAAGACAGCATCCGGAGTATTTGGATCGATTCCAATCAATCGAACGATGGCAGAGATGGTAGTCAATTTCCTCTCAATAATATGTCGGTCTACTTTCCCATAAAGTAGACCGGAGAAGAGAGCGTACGCCTGGAGGCCCAGTCGGTGTAACTGGCCCCCAATGAAGAACCACATCTTGTCGAGTGGCACACCCTCCAAAATGACCTCCTGTCTCAAGATATGCAAGGCAGCCTGGGTGTAGTACCGTCCATGGTAATGGGGAAGATCCACCATGTATTTGAAGGGGCTATTTCGAAAATGTTCTAGTGCCCCATGGAGCCATAGCATGTTGACAGTATATTTGATGGTCGAATACTTAGCAGTACGCTAAGCGTGTTCCTGATAGGTACAACAGGATCATGTCAGAGTTGAAAGGTATGACTAGTGAGACCCATATCTCTACAGTAACGGAACAAAGGAAACAGTTGATTAAAAAATTATTATACAATTATATCGCTTTTTTTAGGAACTAAAATAAATAAATTACACTCCAAAATACTCGTTGTAACTAGGTTAACAAATATTTTCATATATGTTAATTAGAAAAATTGTATTGGGAAAGAAGGTAAAAAAAACAGTTATTTGCATCTACGTCTTATTTAAAATTTAAAGTCTAATTTTCAGAGAACATCTATCTCTTATTTACTATTTCAAAAAATTTGTTAATCTTTACCCAAATGGGTATTTTCATAAATCAATAATTTTCTCCAACTTTCATTAAGATATGATGTAGAAAAACATAGAATAACAATTAAAGTTAAGAAGGAAAAATACAATAATTAAAATCTAGAAATTCAATTTATGATCTCTCTTATATGAAGCTCTATTTTTTCTTCTTTAGAAAGCTCTCCCTCATCATTAGGTATTTTGTTCAAATTAAAATCAGCAGTTACAGTAAGATCGAAGTCTCAAAAGTTCTTTTTAATTTCATCGTTAGATCTTTTCTCAACTTTATCTTCTTTTTTTTGTAGATGTCCTTTTCCATGTTGAGCTGAGCCTTTCTTTTGGATCTACAAGCAATGGCGGAGCTACAAAGTTGTAAACTTTTTTTTGAATACAGAGATTTAAAGAGAAAAAAAAAAAGGAATTTTTTCTTTAATAGCTATTGTCATATTTATTAATTGGTTAGTGTGATCTAATTTAATGAAACTTTTGATCCGACTAAGAAAATTTTTTGGCTCCTCCACTGTCTATACGACTACACCTTTTATCTCATCCGACTAACACTTTTTTTTATTTCCATTTTTGTCTGTCTTATGGTTTGCTGTAAAAAGGTTCTCCCTTTTGGATTCATTATAAAGAAGACTTTGGAGGGAAATTTATTATAATTTGAGATTAGAGGTAATAAAATTGGTTGGCTTTAAAAAATGTTGGAGGAGTGAATGTAATAAATGATAATGATAGGACTCAAAAGTCAATCTATTTTAACAAGTTATCATATATATTAAGTTATTAGTTTGTTATACACTGTTGTAATAATCCCAAAGTATAGGTTATGAGATATGCACTTGTATTATATATATAGATTCATTGCAAATGTATTCCTGAACTGTTAATGATGAATAAAATCACTCTTCATAAAACTTGTTTATGGTATCAAAGCAAATGTTGGCTTTGCTCAACTCGATTCGTGAGGACATTTTATTCAAGTTTCGCAATTCTGAAAATAGAGACTTCAATATTTTACTGTCAATTAGTCAATCCAAATTCTCCAAATATTTTAATGTCAATCCCTAATCCTCAACTTGTTTGAATTCCTCAATTGTCATTCACTCACTCTAGTACGAAGAACTTGTAAAGACCTGTTGCTACTCTCTGATGGTTTGTTGCCGCCTCTTTGCGGAATTTTGCATTTGCTAATTATGGACAATATGATTTTTAGAGATAAGGCTGCGATTTTGTTGTTAGCTTTTGAACAACATCGGGGTTGCTATTTTGTCATATATTCATTTCAATACTTGCAAATTTTGGACAATGTGTTCTTTTAATCTTCAACTCTATTTTTTAAAAAATATCTTCAGAAATTTGAGACTTTGTTAGTATATTTGTTTTATATATGATTTGTATTGGATTTATTTATTTTTTCTGAACTTGTAACGGTTTAATTAGGTTTCTTTTTTTAACTTAGATTAAATGAAGTTATGTTTAATTATGAGCATATAACAATCATGGTTCGGTGCAACTCTTTCCAAATTATTTTCAGGTGAACGATTTGCAGACGAAGGTGGTGCTTCTCTAGGGAACTTGTCACGGTGACCTATACAGTTTTTGACTTCCCTCCAATCCTACAGTCTCCATCACAAATATTTTG
>JAOXNR010052396.1:0-13930 GCA_028571225.1 Parsonsia alboflavescens | reverse complement strand
ACATAATCTATTGTCTCTAATAGTATCAATTAATTTTATGGTGGATGTACTAATTCCACTAAAACTCTTATTAGAAAACTCTTATTACTAAAACTCTTATTAGAAAATTTTATGGTGGATGTACTATTAGAATTTAAGGATAGTTATACCTTTCCTTGTATAAGGCTTGGGAGATAAGAAAATGCATACCGAATACATATTGAATAAAGTAATTCTTACTCTCTGTATTTTCTTGCTTACATTTCTCTCTCTTCTTCTATTCCGTTTTCTTTTTTTTTTGAATGTAGTTTATTTGATTCTATAACACGTTATTTATATATTTATTTTACTAATACGTAAAACTTATATGAATTGATTTTCATCTACTTGTACATTTTTTTTTTTTTTGATTATTATTATTGGCTTGAAGCCATAGTCATAGTGGCGGGTATTTAAAAATTATTAGGTGGTGCACTTGGACAAAGGTCCAATTTTTCAATTGTACTTTTTTATTTTTTAACCTGTCAAACTTAAGTTTCTGAAACTTTCGAACTCTATTTGGACAAGTTTTTAAGGAAAATTTTCAAATTATTCTTATTATATGTTAACTTATGAAATTACCCTTTATTATTAGAAAAAAATTTCAAGACACCCCACTTACCCCAGCTTTTAATATGTACTTGTTGCCACTGTAGCGTTGCTGCCACAGCTGCTGTTGAAGTGTTGTGCTACCATCACCCATCAGATCAACAAGAAGGCTTGGATGGAGAATCCACCTTCAGTATCTCAATATAGAGATCTACGAGGAAGAAGCAAAGAAACAGAATAAGAGCTGGGAAGAGGTAAAGAAGAGGAGAAGACGAAGAGCTTGCCGACATTCCATGACTTCTTTGTTAAAAAGAGAAGGGAAAAAAATGAAAAAAAAAAAACAGAGATTACAAGCACATTTGTGATGAACAAATGTTTCTTATAGCTATTTCTATTTTGAACTTTATTTCAAGGAAATCCTTTTCCCCTTCATTCTCACGTCGTTGAATTGAAAGATGATAGAAGAACAAAAAGAAAAGCAACAGAAGAAGATGAAGTACCATCTGGTTTCGATAGCTGGATGGGAGAAAAAAAACGCAACCTCAGAACTACCCCTAGCTATTTTCTAAATTTTGAGAAATCTTCACTCACTTTTTAGAAATTAGACCTAAAACACCTTTAGCCAAATGCATTTTCTCTTACTTTTTAGTGTTTAGTTTTTGAAAACACAGTTTTATGGGCAGTACATATGCACCCAGTGGAATTTTTGCTAATAAGCATTTTTTTAAGCAGAATTATGAATAATATTGAAAAGATAAAGTTTCACATCCTAAATGTGAATGGAAATAATTACCAATCATGGTGCCTTGATGTGGATATATATCTTCAAAGTCAAAGCAATTATGACAAAAGGGAATACAAATGACAAAGATAAGGCAAACGCTCTAATTTTTATACATTGTAACTTGCATGAGAACCTGAAGACTCAATATTTATAAGTCTGAGATCTTGAGATCCTATGGATGGGGTTTAGAGAAACATATGATCATACTAAGATAGTAATTCTATAACATCAAGCCTCTTAAGCTTAACTCCACTGTACTTTGGTAGGTTTGTTAGGTTTCTTGAACGGTACTAGACTTACCTGACCAAAGAGAGAGTGGATAAGGCGGGATCTGTACAAAAACCAAAAGAAATTTAAGGAACTCAAGACAATAAAATCATAACTTGATAAGTAACTATTAGAAAGGTAACCCATATTATTTCGACTCTAGAGATGTCCATAGCATGATCTGAAGTATAAAAGTTGACTAAACATTCAATATGTACAATCCATTTTAAAACAAAAGCTACATTCATACCCAAAAGAGTCCACTAGTTGTTCTAAACTACTTCATTCTTTTTGAGGAAAGAATGTCCTAGTTTTGCAGAGAATAAATACATACAGATCATCTACGGATTTCCTGGTTCCTTCCCCAAGTCTGTAAGAAAAACATCTTCCCACTTTAGTGCTAAAAGCGCAATGAGTAATCCTTACCATGTCAGAGAATAATACATAACACCTTGTAAAATCCAAAAAACAAGCACTCAAAGGTATCATGTTAACCAAGTTTAGATATTTCAATAATTTCATATGAACAAGCAAATTACCAACAATTCAAATAAATTCCATTTCTAAGACATTTTCCCAGAAAATTCAAGTAATTTCGTTTCTAACACTTTCCTTATTACAACTTTTGTATGATCATGTCTAACCATTCACAACCCTTTAACTAAACTTGGTGTGATTATTCCCTGGGTACCATTGGGGTCATTCAAAGAACCCCTCAAGCATCTGAACCTCCCAACACTTAATGAGTTGAACTCCCATTTATAGTTAATCAAGTTTGTTCCCCAAGGGCTATTGGCCCAAATTAACTTTCTAGATGGATCACATGTTCAAGATTCTAGGACTCTATCAATAGAGTAGGCGAGAGTTCAGATGGCTAAGTAGATTACCATATCTATTAATTATTCTAGTCTCGACCTATTGGAGGGTCGAGTCAGAGTCATCTTAGACATGACCCTATTTCATATCAAAGGCTCTGTGGAGCATCAATCACATAATTCAAGAATTTAGGGAGAAATCCCTTTTTATTTGAGCTTTTTTTTTTTTTCTTTCCAAAAGTGAGATTGATTTTCATGAATTCAGACTAGGAAGTTCTCATATCGTTTTGTAAACCTCATATTTGAAAAATGGAGGAACACTTGGAGAATTCTTGGAGCTGAAATCGTAGCCTTAAAATCTTTTACAAGGGAAGCTAAAATTAATAAGAAAAGGGGTACAAGATTTTATAAGAGATCACTGATAACTTTGTTATCAACCAAGTTTTCTTAAAAATATTTTATGATTTGAGCTTGTAAGGAAAATCACGCTTTATGGAGTTTTAATTGCCTAGGAAGGAGTTTAAACAAAATCCCAATAGATATAAAGTTAAAAAAAATATATAATTTGAAGTTTTCTAGTTGCTTAGGTTGGAAATTTGGCTCCATAGATAATTCCATCCTAAAATTTAAAGTTTACTTTTAAAAGTCCTTAGAAATGTATTTATATATACATATAGTTATAGAATTAAACTTGTATGCTTAAATATTTCTATATTTAAATTATTAAATCCTAAGGAAGTTTGTATTAATATTTTTATATAGGTTGAACTAATAATTTGGCCATTGTCCTTGTCACGTTTTTTTAGTATAGCCATTGAACTTTCAAACTCGTTAATTTAACGATTTAATTTTACTGAATTGGATAGTTAAACCACTATGTGGTGGTTTGGTCATAAATGAATGACAAGTGTAATTACTCTGCAACAAGATTGACATATGGATGCTTCATGTAAATCAATTCTCCATGTCAGCCATCTAACGTGTAACCAAAAAAAAAAAAAAAAAAAACTAAACTAAATGATTTGTCGTTCCAGCAAGCAGACTTCTTCCTTTTTGTATCATTATAGCCCTAATAAAACTAACAGATAAGCCCTCCAAAAATGCTTTTCCATCTTGAGCTACCCCTGAGCAAGGATCACCTTTTGCACTGAGCAATTGGAAGCTGCTTTCGATGACGAGGCCAAAAAAATTTATATTACGTAGTCCCAGTCCTCCTGGGAGGAGATGGGAGAGCGATATCGCAAAATTCAGGCTTCGAGTTTTTTAAAGGTGGGATGGTTTAATTTTCTCGGCCACTAGCGAAAATAGAAATTTAGACAGAACTAAAAGACCAAAAATCAAGAAATATCTTCTCACGCCCTTTGGAACTACCTCAGGAACATTCTACTCAATAGTTTCTGGAATTTTCTACAAGTCTTTCCACCCCAGCTTATACATCTTTGCTCACCCGTCGCAAAAACTGCTTTAAGGAAAGGGCTTCTCTAAAAATTTTCATGGCATCTGGATCAGTACACCGTACAGTCATAAGTTTTTTAACCCATTCATTTTTCCATGAATAATTGCTTAAATCAAGTTAATCATTTTGCAAAAAACAAACATATAGAGAGACAATGGTTTCAACCCAACGAATTTCCGAAACTACGAAAATTAAAAATTAAATGTTTGCGTAGATGTATTTGGGAATAGACAATAGACCACCACTACATAGATCATTGAATCAAAAGTTTTTCATTTTAACATTTAAAATAAATAATTTTGAATAATCATGAACAATTCAAAAGCAAACAACCATAAATAGGATCACCACAAGGAGTCCACAAAACAAATTATTGCTAATCAATCACCGGAACTCCCCAAACACATTCGCGATGGAGAAAGCAGGTCAGGCTTGGCACGAAAGGGGCTGGAGTTATATTGGCGGGAAAGGAAGGAAAAAGTGAGAGGATGTTGATCGGAAAGGGAGGAAAAAGACAAAAGGAATGCCAGATCGAGACCACACGAGGAGAGAAGTCGACAAAGGTTTAGATGGTCACGTCATTTTTTCACAATAAATTTGGGAATTAATATTTGGTTTTTCTATCTCATTTATTTATTTTATTATATTTGGGAACATGTCAACATATAATAACAAGTTGGATGCCAAGTCAGATAAGATAAAGAGTGTCATTACTTGACAACCACACGTGTGTGATTGACTTATGATTGGATCGTCATGAAATGGTTTAAGTGTTCAATTTCGTAAAAATTGAATGGTTAAATTGACTCATTTGCAAGTTTGATGGTCAAATTGAAAAAAAAGTCACAAATTCAATGGTCAAATTAGTAGTTCCACCCTTTTGTATATAAAACAATTTCACATTTGAGGCTTCATATATCATAAATTAGATCTAACAAATCATATTTATAACTTTAAGTTAAAGTGGACAGCTTTGGTCCAAATTTGATTTAGTGATCAATTTTGATTACATTAAAGTTATCCAAGTCCATATTTATCATTGATGGGAGAAACGGATATGCCTCGGACAAGTCAGCATAAACGGACAAGACCCGGACAGAAGTCAACCCAAATGGATCCACTGCCCCAACTTTCAATACCTAAAAGTCAGATTCACAAAGTCAACAAGGATAGGTGGGCAGCGACCTGCTATCGCCGACCTCCAAGGTCACCAACCTTTTAAATGAGCTCAAGAGAGGTACCACTAGACCTCAACCCACAACTTGGTAACTCCTAACCCGTCTCATGCATCTTCCATGTCACGACTCCTAACATCTCCCATGAGCCTACTACCACTCAGCACAACCTCCAAGAAGAGATAGACGAGACCCTCGACGTCCACGGGCAGGTCTCGAAATTGATCTAGAGGTATGTTAGTGAGCTCGCAGCTCTCGACAACGACGTGAATGGCAAGACAACTCAATCAAGGGAAACTCCACGATTCGGGAAGTAGTTGGCGGGATTCCACACAATCCCACAACTATCCTAATTACCTACTGTCACATAATAGCAGAGCCAAAATTGGAGATGTAATTGTTTTTCTTTTATATTAACAAATGATTAACAGTCCTAAAAAGGGGGAACGGTCACTCTGAGAATTAATTACACCTGATTACTCTTGGAATACTGACTTAGGCATCGAAACTTTTCCCCGGGCACAGCCCACCTCTGGTGACCTTCTCTACTTTCTTCTCAGGTTGCAATGACTGAGGTTATCATAGTTTTGGGGTGACTCAGTATTCACTTTTGAGCCCCATCAATGTCATAAGAGCTTATTAGAACCATCTTTTAAGTTAGAATTTAAAGTTTAGAAAGGATTAAAAATTTTGGATTGCCTTAGGTCATATTTTCAAAAATCAAGAAATCTTTCTCTAAATTGTGGCAATTAGGTATATAAGTAATCTACATTGATCATTGCAAAGTTCATCCACAATTTTTAAAAATAAAATTCACAATTTTTAACGTCCCTAATTGGTCATAAAAAAAGGAAATCATGGATTGCAAAAATAGGTTACGTATTAGCATGGATGACATGAATTTAAACAAGAATAAATCAAGATTTAATCGCACATTCCATCCTTGATTGCCACTTCCCTCCACAAATTTTACCAAATTTATTCATCAATTCAACTTCATAATTAAGAAAACAAACAAAAATCTCCACTTTAAATCACAATTTTTGTACTCAAGTATTAAACCCTAGCATGAGAGGGATTATTCACAAAAAATCAAGAGATTAATCAAGGTATTAGAAGTTGGTATGAAGCTAATGCGAGTATCTTAGATGCTTGATCTTGTCTGGGCTGAATTTTTTCTTTCTTTCGCCAAATTGTCTCTCTCAGCCTCATTCTCCTATGCTTTCTATTTTTTCTGGTTTGGACAGAGGAAATTGGCCTCTCAAGTCTGGAGTTTGTCCAAGAAAATGAGTCTGAAAGTGGCGTTGGTATATAGCATGATAGGTGGTGTGATTTGGTGAACCTTCTAATGCAAACCTAACTCTTGATTAGCCAAACCCAACATGAATATGAAACTTTGCCAAAGACAATTATTAGGTTTGGTGCTTCAATGTATATTTACCCGACTTTGTTTCTCAAGCGTGAACCAATATTTCCAAAAGAGTGACACCACAAACATCCCAAGCTAAATTATTTGATAAGTTAAAGAGTCTAAAGAAGAACCAAGGAAGATAAAGAATGCTTACAAATCTCAAATTGTATTGATAATAAACTAATGTATATTGATTAATACAAAAATCCTATTTATAACTATTACAAGATACCTTATTGAATTAAACTAATATTAAGGTATTAACTAAAAACATTCTAAAGTAGTTTTCTAATCGAATTAGGAAAACAAATAATTAAAGGACTTAATTAAAATAACTAAAATTATGAAGTCAAAGTCAAAATTGTCTTGACTCACAATTAAAACAAATCATAGCTTCATCCAGTGAAGAATTGTGGACCGGTGATGATCAAAGCTTCAACCGAAGTCTGAAGAAGATTCATCCGGTGCCAGTGGACTAGCCGGAGAGCACACCGGTCCTTCTCTAAAAAGATGCTACAAACTGAAACTCTTCAACGATGATTGACCGGTGCTTCTGGGCTGATTGACCAGCAAGGGTGGATGACTAGCGCCAGCTCTCAATTTTGGCAGCGAGCCTGTCATTCTTTGTCTTTGTGGCTTTGTATTCGATTTCATCCTATTCTTCTCTATTTTGAATCCTTTTTGCTCCAAATTCGATATCCAAACTTCCCTCTATATAAGAGAATGTTTTATCACCTTGGAATTCATCTTTAATAATCTTTAGAGCCTCAAATTCAAGTTCATCTTTTCATTCTTGGACTAATTGAATTAACAATTTCTTTAGCTTATTTGTCCTTGAATGGATGATTAAAGCTTCACTTTTAGCACTTCCTTGACTCCATCACCTTCTATATATATATGGAAATACTATGGAGTGCTCTAGTTAAGTCTCTAATGGTCAAAGTTAACTGTCAGTCATCTTTTTTTAAATAAAATAAAACTTATTCAAGTACCCCTAGATATAGTTTATAAAATATATTTACAAATAATTTTTTATAAAAGAATTTACATTTTGATACTCAACAAGAGCATTTCATAAGGTATGCTCCGTAGCACTCCAAAGTATTATCCATATAGATACAGAAGTGCTAGTGTGTGCTTCATCACACATATTATGAAGTGCGACAGTTTAGGTACTAACGGTCCTTTAAATTTCAACGTTAGTTTGGAGTTGTCATTTCAACAATAGTTTGGCTACAAATAAATATAACAAGGAAAAAAAAAATCTTCACAAGGCACTCCAACTCATGACTGTTTCATCACACATCTCTTCTTCCTGGCTCCCGTCATTTCGCCGTCGTCTCCTGAAAGAAAGAGTAGTGGTCACCAGAGCTAGACCAAACCACATGCCAACATAAAACATTAAAAGCCCTACTCAAATAGAAAGGGTGAATTTCTCAAAATTGGATCTAGATTGTGTGACAAATTTTGAGAGATGAAAATTGAAATTGAAATTGAAATTAGGGTTTTCAATTTCTTGCAAGTTTATCAATTTCTATGGCTTATTTGCTTGATTTACTTCACTCAGGTTTGAAAATGCAACCCACGTTGGCATAAAGAGATGAGAAAATAATGAAAAAAATTCGAAGCCCAAATTTTGAAAAAATTGAAAATTTGTCCCAATATTCTATATTTGGAGGTAGAAACTCATTTTTTTTTTACTGGAGTAATCTAGTCTCTTCTCGATTTGTGTTGTCTATCAGGGCATCGGCTTTGGTGACTTTTGTACGTCCAAAGAGTTAGGGAGGGAAAGCAGCACAGCGGTTTGGCTGGGATTTTTTTTTTTGACCCTTCTTTTCCCAAAATTACGTCACAACACTAAATAGTGTAAAATTACATTACTGTTGACGTTTTGTTAGATGCATTTCATAGTGTGTGTAGCATCTGGAGGTGTAAATGAGCCAATCTGATCACGAATCTACTAGAATTTAGCTCGATTCGTTTATATTTTTTCAGGTCTAGCTCGGGCCTTGGCTCTCAAAAGCCTAAATAGCTCGACTCTTTTATTATAAAGGCTTGTAAGTGCAAGCTCGCTTAAGATAAAAAAAATTAATAAAATTAAATTTTACAATAATAATATTTAAAATCAAATTCATTTATACAATGAATTCAAATCTAAATCTCTTTAATGAGTCTCTAAAGTCTAAATAATTAAAAACATTGAACACTAAAGTTACTTAAATCACAACCCATGTGACAACAAAATGATCAAATTTGCATCACAAGTCTTCACCTAAATTGATGAAATAATTCTTGTAATTCTTTTGGCATAAATCTTAAGATTTGATTGAGTACTTAAAATGATAAAATCTCAATCCCATTATAACAAACAAGATAATTCGATATATAAACAAAATATATATGTAATAATCAACCAAATAAAACAAGAATTTTATTTTATATTTGATGGGGCTCAAAAGTGAATATTGGGTCACCCCATAGATCCTGATGGAGCTCCGTGGTTAGCAACCTAAGAAGGCAAGGAAACGGTCACCGGAGTGGGCTATCGCCCGGGAAAGAGCTTCGATGCCTAAGTTAGTATTCCGAGAAATAATCAAGGATAAAGACCGTTCTCAGAAAGTTGTTGTGTTCTGAGTCATTTTGTCTGTGCTTAGACTAATTGTGTGTTTTATGGTTAAGTAGAGAGAGAAAGTCCATTACCTTCATGATCTTTCTCTACATTCCATAACAGAAGGCAATTAGGAGCTACAAGCTCACTAATCGACCTTCAAACCAAATTCGCGACCTCCCCGTGGATGTTGAGAGTTTCGGACATCTCTTCTGGTGAGGTCGTGCCGAGTGATCCTTGGCTTTTCGGAGTAATTAGGAGTCTCGCACCGTTGGTCGTGGCATAGAAGATTTATGAGTCGGATTGGAACTTGCCAGGTCAGAGGTCGGGGTCTGGCAAGACCTTTGCTCTAGCTTATTTAGGAGGTTGGTAACCTCTAGGTCGACGACCTGGGAGGTCGATGTGCACACGTTCTCGTTGACTTTGTGAGTCTAACTTTCAGGTATTAAAGGTATAGGGCCTTTGGGTTAGTTGGGTTGACTACTGTCCGAGTTATACCCGTTTCACCCATCATTACCCCCTTTTAGGCCCGGCGAGCTCAGAGGTTGTTGGCACCTAAATTACCATCTTCAAGTCATAGTCGCTAGCGGGTTCACGGATTCCTTGCAACGGTTAACTTTTTGGGGGACCTTTCCATTTGCATCTCTCGTTGAGAGCTGCAAGTTGGCTAATTATTTCTCGGCCTCAAGCAGAGCTGTGCACACTTGGTGGTGGCATGGAAGGTACGTGAGCAGGAGAGGGACTCTCCAAGTCGTAGGCCGTGGTTTAGTGAGGCCTTTGTCGTGCTTATTTGGAGGTCTGTGACCTATAGGTCCATGACCTAGGTGGTTGGTGGCAGGAGGTCCTTGCCCACCCATCTCGGGACTCGCTATTTCTGACTTTCAGGTATTAGAGGTTACCATCTCTAAGTCGCGAGTCTGACCTTCAGGCATTAAGGATCACCATTTCCGAGTCGAGGGCTTAACCTTCAGGTATTGGGGATTACCATTTCTAGGTCCTGAGGCATGACTTTCAGGTATTAAGTAAATACCATCTCTAAGTCGGGGTCTGACCTTTTGGCATTTGGGACTGCCATACGTAGGTCACGTCCTCTGAAAGGTCGAATTATTTTCTTGCAACTGCTCTTGGAGCTGACCTTTAGGTATTAAGAATTACCATCTAGAGATCATGTCTCTTGAAAGGTTGTGCCTTTTTTTCGCAACCGCTATTTCTGGAAGGAGATAAGCCCTTTCAACTTTGGAAAACTGATCACCAGCCTAAGACCGGAAAGTTGCTTCTTTTGAACTTTAGCAACATCCGACCCCTTTTAGATTTGAGAAAGCTCTTAGTTTTATTTTTTTATTTTTTATTTTTTATTTTTGAGACTGACCTGAAGCGTTTTCAGCTCTTGGACAAATGACCCGCTTTACCTTTGAGAGGTTGACCTGCTTCAGCTTCTTGGAGGGAAAAATAGAGAGTTCTATGTTTTTGATGGTGGCACCACTTACTTTGGGCAAAAATGAACCTTTTCTGGCTCATCGGTTTCTGCCCAGAACCTCAACAGGTCTCTAATGTCATTTATGTTAGACAACTTCCAGAACTTTTGAATTTCTCAGCAACTTTTTCACATTCTTGTTTCAACCTTCTCTTCTCTGCTCCTACTTACTCCGAGAATTTGTCTGAGTAATTCCTGCAAAAAATGTCTGAAATTTCTGTCTCTGATGCCTCGAATTCTTTTCTTGAGACCCTGGACAATGGAATTTTCTATGATCCTCCCTTCTTTCCCTAGGCTCCTCTTATGCCCATTCTAGCCTATGACCTTTCTGAGGTTGGGGTTAGTTCCTAGGCTTTTTCTCTGGGCTCCGCTGATATTATGGGGATCGGCATGGAGATGGAGCTGGAAGCTGGTGACATTGTCGTAGCTATTGGGGCCGAGCATCCTTACAGCAAATGTGCTGGGTGCATAGCCCTTAACAACTCTAGTCTCGAGGGGGGGGGGGGTTCCTTTTTCTAGATATTGTCCACTTCTGGGATTTTCCCTTAGCCCAGCTTGTTCCCAATTCTCTTCGGATGGTGGTTGCTTTCATAGCAACCTGCCATCTTTATAGGGTTCCGATTTCCCTGGAACTATTAAAGTGCTTCTTCAAGTTGAAGGCTCCATCAGTCTTCAGCTCCTTTAAAGGGTACATCGGGCTTGTTCCTTAGTATCAGTTAGTGGTTCCTTTCCCTTCTTTAGTGGGGGAAGGAAAATCCCACTTCTTTTTTACCCACATTCCAGACATCGTTGTGTAGAGGTATCCAGACTAGAATTTGTACTTGACCTTCTACAATGAGCTCCCCAATCTTCCCTTTGACCTAAGGCAGCATAGGAACTTCTTGCTTGGGGTAGCGTCTTCCAACGGGGCTAGGGTTGGATGCAGCTCCTTGGTCTGGCCCAGGTCCTTACTGACTGCTGGTGGCCTGGGAAGAGGAGCACTGTGCAACCTCCCTGTGGTCTGGGTGAGATTGAGGATAACCTACTCCAGTAAGTAGTTCCCCTAAATTTAATTGCTTCTTTTAGTAGTGTTTTGGGCTAATAGTTTCTTCTTTTTCTTTTAGCAGTGTTGAGGAACATCCACTAGCTCTATGGGACTGATCCTGACGAGCCAGGAGCCGAGGGCCTTCCTATGATTTCATCTTCTCTAGGATCTGCTTTGACTCCAGACATTGAGATCCCTGCTGGACCTTCTGCTAGACCATTTGCTGAAGTCCTTGCTGGACCTTCTAGTTGGGCCTTCTGGCTGGGGAGGGTGTAGGACTCAAGCTACAACCCGGCTCGGTAGTGGAGGTTTGATAGTGGCTCATAGGACCCGGGATGCTTCCCAGTGAAGAGCTGAGATGACCGAGATGCTCAGGAGTCCTTCTCCAGGTTTGCTAATAGAAGTCTCGAGCTCAACGTCCTGCTCATCCTCCTAGTCAGCCGGGGGAATTTTGTAATAGAGTAGGATTTTTATGCCCCTGGCATTTTATAATTTCTGCACATGTACTAAATATTCTCAGAGGCCTGTTTGTGGTCTTCTATTTCTTTTTTATATAACAGCTTCATTTCTTCTATCAATGCAATGCATTTTACACTTGTAACCTTTTAATAATTGCTTAAAGCACTCGAACTGTTTTGGCACTAAGGCAACTAATATAGGCATAATATCCGCATAAGCCTTTAAAAAACTTAGCTTTATGCTTTGTTCAAACCGAGCTGTTGAGGTCGCTAATGAGTTGTTGAGGTCACGACGATGCTTGGTGAGGCTTTTTAACTAGCTTCTTGAGGTCTGCAACGTCTTAGTCAGCTTTAGGCATAGAACTTCTTTAAGTCTAAAATGTTCCAAGGTCTCAGGAGTTGTCTTCCTTTGAGATCGGTGAGCTTCTAGCTCCTTTCTTTGTGGAATTCTTAGACTATGTAAGGTCCTTCCCAGCTTTCTTGCAGCTTGGTCAATTGACCTTATTTGCCAACGTATGAACTTTTGAGGACCATTTCTCTAAGTGTGAAATGTTTTGTTTTCACTCTTTTGTTGAAAAACTTTGTCACCTGCCTTTTATAGGTTCTTTCTGCATCCATTGCTTTGTTTCTGACCTTTTCGATGAGGTTGAGGTCTGCCCTTCTCTCCCCATCGTTTAAGACTGAATTATTCAGTCAGTCTTAAGGATTTCATGCCGACCTCAACCAGCATCCCTGCCTCTGAGCCAAAGCCTAAGTTGAATGGCATTTCCCCAGTTGCTTTTCTAGGCGTTGTTCTATATGACCATAGAATGCTTGGGATTTCATCTGGCCAAGCAGTTTTGCAACCTTATTTCTCAAGTTCGGTGAGTCTTTTATTGAGCCCTTCCATAATAGTCCTATTCGTGACCTGAATGAGTCCATTGGCTTGAGGATGAGCAACAGAGGTCAATCTGTGTTCAATGTTCAAATTCTCACAGAATGGTTTGAATGGGTCACCAACGAATTGCCTTTCGTTGTTTGATATTATAGCTTGAGGGATCCCGAATATACACACAATGTTTCTCCAAACAAAAGACTGGACTTTGGGTGATGAGATGGTTGCCATTGGTTCTGCTTTAACCCATCAGGTGAAGTACTTCATAGCAATAATCAGGAACTGAAGATGCCCCACTTCGTTTGGGAAGGTTCCAAGAATATCAATGCCCCAACTATCAAACGGTACCAATACATTGATGGATTGATACCATGCATTTCTGTATGTTCTTCTCGATGTCTGCAACAATTGAGGGCCAGTAATACCCTGTTCTTAGTATTTTCTTGGCTACAGTCTATGCTCTTATATGTGATCCACATATTCCGCTGCGTACCTCTTCAATTACGTATTGTTCCTCTCCTTGACTTAGACATTTAAGCAATGGTCAAGTATAGCACCTCATGTATACTTCGCCATCTCCTATCCGGACGTAGTGAGGTGACCATTTTTGCATTTGGTGAGCTTCTTTTTGGTCCTGTGGGAGGTCACCAAGCTTGAGGAATTTGTAGATTGGATATCTCTAGTCTGCCTGATCCCCTATCACCAAGCTCTCGTCCAGGCTTATGCTTTTAGAGTGTAACTGTTCCACTAATAGCTCTCCATTAGTCCCGGCTATGTCTCTATAGACTTTGGATAGTGCATCAGCCTTTGCATTTTGATCTCTGGGTATCGGCTCAATAAGGAAATGCTCAAGCTTGGAGGTGATTTCTCTTACTTGTTTGAGATATTTGACCATGTTGTCTTCCCTACCTTCGTATTCTCCAGTGTCCTAGTGATTTGGGCATAATTATGCTAAGTTTTATGCTCTTTTTTATGCTATTATCTTATGTAACTTAGCTTAATTATGTTATTTTAGAT
>JAOXNR010052395.1:0-16678 GCA_028571225.1 Parsonsia alboflavescens | reverse complement strand
GACTTGCTCACTTCTTTTGTTTACATAAAAGGCTTGACAAGCCCAACTAGAATTAGTTGGCTTGATTAAACCTTGCTGTAGCAGTTGTGCACACTCTTCCTGAGCAATCTTAAGATCATCTGGTGTCATGCTTGGATGTGTTGCTTTGGTTAGGTTGATATCCTCATTAAGCTTAAAAGGAAGCTTAACAAAGAACTCTTCATTTTTCCAAATCGGATTTCTATGCTTAAAGTTGGCATGAGAATCTGCACAAAAATTTCATAACATGTTAACTATTGATAGAAATTTGGAAGTAGTATCAGAAATAGCAAACATATTAGTAACAGGAGTAAAAGGTTCGAAGTGATGTATGTATCGGATGCCATGAGGAAGGACTTGCAGTCTTTCTGCTTTAGCATAAACATCCCATCCGATAAGAAGATCTTTACTATGAAGTTTATTCCCAAATACTTTGATCCAAATTATGCAATCAGGGAAAAGCTTTATTCCAACTGAATGTTTTGAAATGAGACTACCCTGGAAGATTTCTCCATTTGCTGCCTGGAACTGGGGGTCAGTATTTGTCCAATATTTTGGTGGCAGAATTGGATTCATCATTGTCTTCATGCCTCCGTGTCTAAGAATCCAATTGCTTTGACTGGCTATGCGTACTTAGATGTTAACAAGGAGACCTACACATGAGGAGGACAAACATTAGTCAAAGAATTTATATTTGAAACTTCAGTAAGATTAAAAACTGGTAAACATGATTCTCGTTCAGAATCATTCTTAGAAGCTTCAAACTCAGAATCTATAATTTCAGTGGCAAAGACAGTATCCTGGTCAGGATGGCTTTGCTCAGAGAACACCGATTCAACATCAAATTCTGGATGGTCCACCATTAGTTACGAGATAAGCTTCGAAGCTTTGGCCCTTTTGTTTGGACAATTCCTAGCGAAGTAGCCCTTCTTTTTGCAGAAGAAACTTCTGTCTAACTTCCGTTTGATTGATGCTTTCCATTTCAAGTACTTAACATTTTTCTTTGATTTGTACTTCTTTTGCTTCGAAGGTCTGTTCTTCATGACCTTGCCCTTGCAATTGCATTTCTTTGACTTGGGGCACCTAATCTAGTAGTTCCTGTTGCAAATCTTCTCGAGACATGTGAATGTAGCTTGGTGGATCTCTACAAGTCCAAGATTTGATATTTCCAGAGAGCTCGATCATTTTGTTCAACTTTGGTTGGATCTCTTCTGGAAGTGAGGAAATGTACACCTGTTTGAGATTTAGGTCTTTCATTCCACCGCGATGATAATAGATTTCTGTCATTTTTTTGTAGTGACTATTGATGTCCTTAGGCCTCAAAGAATAACATTTCATCTTGAAAAAGTATGTTCTCGCCTATATGATCTCAAGAGAATAGTCACCTACAAATTCTTTGAATATCACATTAATCCAAAAATTCAAAGAACTTGTAGGCAATAAGTTTCTATCAATGGCATCTAAAGATATAAACCAATCATGCAGTGTGCCAATAGAATGACTAAAAAATTCATATAGGATATGGTTTAGAGATACTCCCTTTAACAATTGTGTATAAACCCAGGCTGACATTTCTTGGAACCTTTCACGTCTCTTGTTAATTGGAATGTCATCAAAGGTGAAACAAGTTGTTTTCGAAGGTTTCTCCAGAGGAGCGGGTTGTGGAGATGGAGGTCAGCTATCTCCCATGGATTCATCATCCGTATCTTCTTCGTGGCTATGATGGACATCAGCATATGTGGTTGATCCTGAGGGACCTGGGGTAGTCATTAGGATCCCTGAAATGTCCTTTATTTTGTCTCCCGACTCAGTAGATTCGTAAAAGCTTTCTGTGGATGTTTCAGACATTGATTTGACATTAGACTCTTCAAAGGGTGTTGAAACGTCATCAGACATTGGATCTTCATTTGAGTCTTCAGAGGCTGTCGAAACTTCATTTGACACTGGATCTTCATTTGAATCTTCGGATGGTGTTGAAGTTTTATCAGACATGGAGTCTTCTTTAGAAGTTCTCAAGACTTTGTCAGCTTGGAATGACACCATGAGCTGCAAAGGATGATTAGTTAAGGCCGGATCAGATTGCTTTGTGGAGCTTGTCGGAAAAGTCAGATCTGGTTGTCTTGTGGAACTATCTGGAATAGGACCTTGTTGGACTGAGGCCTTGAACTCTTCTTTCCTTGGAAATTCATGTTGCATTTCATCTGGCTGGGCAGGTGCTTTCGCCTTGTCTTTGCAAGAATGTCTAGAACTTTTTGGTTGGAAGGCTTCTATCTAAGGAGTTGGGCGTGAATGCTTCTTCTTCGTTGTTGGATGAACATATGGATGTTCTGTTGCCCAATTAACCTAAAAATCAAGGTCTGGCGTACTGTAATCAACAATCTTTTCAGCTCTGGGTAGAACCGAAGTCAGTGGTCCACCAAAGAGTGGAGTTGGCATATGGACCGTCAGAGGATTGTTGGGAATACCGAGCTTGGAGAAACCCTGTGACTAAGATAGTGGAATCGGAGCAGTCTGAGACTTTCTCTTCTCATAGTTTTCAAGTTCTCTTTTCAAGTCTCGGATCTCATGGCATTTCTCTTCAAATTCACTACAATAAGTGGTGCTCGTCCGGATCATCTCTTTGAGGTCTCGATCAAAAGTGTTGTATCTGTTCACCATGTCAAGGTAGAGTTTCTCTACATGGTCAATCTTCTTCTCAACTTGGTTGGCACGATCATCAATTCGTGTTAGGACACGATTCAGGGCAATGGCGTTGTCAGTTTGCCAATTGAGGACTTCTTCTGCCTGATAGAGAGGAACATGTCTCTCATATTCATCGATTGCCTTCTGAGAAATGTAAGGTCAGGAGGTTCGTCTGTCTACCTCGTTCTTTCTTCTTTCCAAGGGTGGAAAGTTTGAAGTATAGGAACACCTTGAGGGTCTGTTCATCATGCACGGGATCGGAGTTGACCTGCTTGGAGTGATTTTTCCTGACTTCTTACGGCAAGAGGATGGCTCATGGTACTCCATTGTCTTCTTTAAGATCTTCTTGATGGACGGATAGACGGATGGAGGATTCTCTTTGGCCATAGGCAGTAAGGCCGATCTTCTAGGATGAGGGCTGTAGAAATCTTCAAAGCTAGTAAAAGGTCTTGGAACTGGTATTGCGGTGGGTTTGCCTTCATCATCATCGTGTGGAGGACGTCAGGATGAACATCCACCAGAATTCCTTTTTGGCCGTCGTCTTCTCTTGGTCGCCTCATCTTCCTCTTTTGATTCGTCTTCCTCACACGAACATTCTGAGTCATAGAGACCAGAGCCAGGGACATCCCATATGAAGTGGCTGTTGATGTGAGATGTGTAGCTAGGCTCAACCGAATGGTTGAAAGAGGATATTGGTACCCTCTTCTGCATGCTTTGGTCTCCTGGGTCATATAGCCTGAGCATTAATTGTGTGAAGATCTGTCCATATTCTTCTTTCGGAGTAACTGTGAAAGAAGTTTTGACTCTTTCGTCAGGTAGCCTTCGGAAGGCTGAGATTGTGACTTGGACTGGTTCTTCTTGTCGGAGAAGCTTCTTGTAGTTGGTAACCCATTCTACGACATGAGGTTTTGGAGATCTTCCCTTCTGATTTGCCTTGGAATTTTGACCAAGATGGGACTTTTGTGGTTGAATCTGCCAAGATCATTAAGGCATCTGGAGATCTGCTGTTCTGTAGATCAAGGGCATGATTCTGGAGCCGATAAACCATTTGATGATGCAAAGTGGCCATCATCGATGTAGAAGTGGGAGATGTGCCGGTGAGTGAAGTTGAACTTTCAAGGCTATGCACAAGTTTGGGTCTTGCAGAGATATGGCATAGTTTCGGAATAGTGTTAAGACAACACTTCCCGAGTTAACCGTTGTGATTACCGTGCCAATAACTGCCTGCTTGTAGCTGAGTAATCTTGAATCTAAGAATGCAATTTGAGCAGTAACTGGGTGGCCCTTCCTACCACCATAAGTCAGAATAAGTCTGACACCTCCGATGTGAAGGTGTGTGTAACCTTCAGCTCTCCATTGTGCTATCATCTCTGGGAGTATGTTAAGAGTAACATAGTACTCCTTGGAGGAGTACGGAATGTTGTACTGGTCTAGCTTGGAAGACTGGAAATACTAATTCGTCTTTAGGACTGTTGATCTGAACAACTGCCGGATAGATCTGATACCTGGAGGAAAAGATCCTCTCTTTTTGTAAATCTTATATGGACTCATAAGAGGAGGGACTGATTCCTCTACAAAGACCGACTCCGGGATAGTAGTGTATTCTACTAGATTTCCTATATTTGCAGAATGTAAAGAACATTTAGGTAGAGACAAAGAACTGGAAATATTTACGAGCTGAGAACTAGAACTAGGACTCGAAATGTTTTCCTTGACTATTTCTTTTCTCTCCCTACTCTCTCTCTATCATCCCTCGAAAT
This sequence comes from Parsonsia alboflavescens, assembly GCA_028571225.1. Lineage (NCBI taxonomy): Eukaryota > Viridiplantae > Streptophyta > Magnoliopsida > Gentianales > Apocynaceae > Parsonsia > Parsonsia alboflavescens. Next base: position 12,218 of record JAOXNR010052395.1, on the reverse strand, counting down.
CTAAAAATCCTTATTTCTTCCCCCCTACAAAACGAAAGTTTGCATACCGGAACATTGCGTTCTATCTTTGATACCAACAGGCAGGTCGTGAAGTTGGTCTGAAGGTCGGCTAGTGACCTCGCAGCTCTCACAAATACGTGAATGGCAAGATCTCTCGTCGTAAGGAAACTCCAAGATCCTAGGAGCCACTGGTGGGATTTGATTAAATCCTATCGTTATCCTGATTGCCTACGGCAATGTAAAGGGGAACCGAATTCTAGGAGGTAATGGATGATTCTTCTGATTACGTAAACAAAAAATACCTACTCAATCTGGGGTGACGGAAAAAAAACTCTCTTAGTTTCCTGAGAACAATCCTTATCGGAAAACTTTTCCAAAATACTAACTTCGGCATCGAAGCTCTTCCTTGGGCGATAGCCTACTCCGGTGACCTCTCTTTCTTATCTTCTCATGCTGCTAACGGCGAAGCTTCATCAGGATCTACGGGGTGATCTGGCCCACAACTTTTGGACCCCATCACATCTAGTGCCGTATGTGAGAAAACAGAACAGAAAAGCTTAACTTTTTCCCATACAGAAAACAAAATAAAGCAATCTTGATGGCTCAGTCACAGCCTTAACGTGTTCAGCCTAGATGTCGAGGCAGGCCGCCAGCCAGAATACAATTACGCATTGCAGAGATAGTGTTGGAAATGCTGCCGCCAAGGCAGGTCGTCACTGACGGCAATGTGGGTCCAGGCACTCAGCGAGGCCAACATTCGCCGACACGGCATGGCCCATCCCAGGATATTTTGGCCAACTGAATGCTGGGGCAAGAAGGGCCATAGGGGAGACATCTAGATCTCACTGCAAATGGCAATAACTCCAGGCCACCAAGGCTGTAGAGATCTGGAGGAACCCGGGTATCCATCCCGGCGAATCTAATGGAAAGGATGGTGGCTGCCTTGGAGGGAATCTTAGGTAGAAGAGACTACATCTCTAATGGGCGTACTCTGACGCTTTCCTGGAGAGAAGCGGCCACCACCCAGGAGCCAAAATAGGCATACTCAACCAGATAGGTTTTAGCCTTCAGAGGTAAGGACTGACCCCCGGCCCAATGACGCAGGTTGAGGAGCGGGTCGGTCGAAACGAAGGTCCCAAGGAGCAAGAACATTACCGGTGACCGATCTCAGCGAGACCCTCAATAATCAAAGGGGGTATGACCTAAGAGACAAGCTCAATAGAGCTGCCATCTCCAGAAGCCAAGGACAGGATTCAGCCCCTGAAGAGTAGGGAATCTCGCTGCAAACTCCACTTGGGGTAAGGATACCATTGCATCGTAGCCTGATCGAAATGATGGCGAAAACGCTCTTGGGGTAGCCCCCAACCCACTGAGGAGAGCAACTTCCTTATCTACTCAGGAGCAACAAAACACTATGGCTCTAACCGAGCATTCGTTGTTTGTCCACAGCATCCAAACAACCAGGATGCCTTCAGGCTTCAAAGCTCCATAGCTAGAGAAAAAATATGATGGTACCGGGGAGCCAGAGCAACACATTGATGAGTATGTCTCCTATATGGAGATGTTTGAACACCCCGACCATGTCAAATGCAAAGCCTTCAGGTCCACGTGACTAAAAGGCTCAACCATGGTTCAAAGGAATCCCTGAGGCAAGCATCTCAAGCTGGTTGTAGCTAAAAGAGCTATTTCTGAAAAACTACCAGAGCAGCACGAGGTGTATGGAAGACATCAATGACCTCTTCCTCATCAAACAAAAGGTCATAAGGCCACCTACAAAATTTCCTGGCAAAAAATGCAGGGCCTGCCAATCCACTACCAGCAGCCCCACAAAATAAAAGGGCCCCAGTCGGCGACATAAATGCCATTGAGAAGAAATCGAAGCAAGCTCGAGAGGGAGATTCAGAGCTCCTAACGGTGTCACTCCAGGTCGATGACTTCCTAGTGAGGAAAATCCTGGTAGACACCAGAAATTTAATCAATGTCCTCTATGGCAAGGCCATCGATCAAATGGGGATCAACAAAAGCTCGCTACAGAAATCAGACACTGCACTAACCAGTTTCAACTGCAGTATGACCTAAGCTGATGGAATCCTAAGAGTCCCAATCACAGTTCGAATGGATGGCAAGGAAGTAACCAAGATGATGGACTGGATGGTCGTAGATCCCCCCGAGACTTACAATGCCATAATTGGTCACAGGGGGGTCCCTGTCCTAAAAAAAAAGAGATCTCCCTGCTCAGCTACAGCATGAGAATCTAGGCCGGAGAGGTTTGGATTACCCTTGAAAGAGATAGGCAAAAGACTACGGAGTGTTACCTAGCTGAGGGTGATGAAGAGAGCTAACTGGAGCTCAATCTAGAGGAGTGCATTGACCTCCCTAAAGAGGATGACCACTTTAGAATTAGAGCAGTCCGAAATTGAGAGAAAGTCTTTCTTAATCCTAAATTCCCTGAGAAAGGGATCAAAATTGGAGAGCTCCTGCCCCCAAATATTAAAGGGAAGCTGGTAGATTCCCTCAAAGAAAGTCTGAAAGTCTTCGTCTAGTGGCCCAGCGACCTCGAATTAGTCGATCGAACCATTGCAGAACACAAGGTCAGGCTCAAGCCAAGGGTCAAACTGGTAAAGTAGAAAAAGAGGACCTTTGCCCTAGAGCTCAACGGACCCTAGCAAAGGAAGTCCAAGCTTTTCTTGACACTGGGATTCTGAAAGAGGTAGTGTACCCAGAATGGCTGGCCAATCCTATGGTGGTACTAAAGAAGGAGGGGACATGGAGGATGTGGGTAGGCTTCACCACCTTGAACAAATTTTGCCAGAAAGATTCCTATCCTCTTCCCTACATTGACCAAATGGTAGACTTCACAGTCGGGTACCAATGGTTGTGTTTCCTTGATGCATACAAAGGGTAGAACCAAATTCCAATGGCCCTAGAAGATATGGAAAAAACCTCCTTCATCACAGAGGTCCGGAGTTATTGTTACACCAAGATACCTTTCAATTAGAAAAATGCCAAGGCAGAATTTCAACGAGCAATGCAAAAAATCTTCAAGAAGCAGCTTGGGCGAAATATACGTGGATGACATAGTGATCAAATTCAAAACTACAGAAGATTTCATAGGAGACATCCAGGAAACCTTCCAAACCCTGAAGACTGCTCACATGAAGCTCAACCCAGAGAAATGCACCTTCGAAGTCTCCGTAGGAAAGTTCCTAGGCTTCATGATCTCGGAGTTAGGCATTGATGCCAACCCAAACAATATCAAAGCTCTACTAGATATGGAAACTCTTAGAATCCTCAAAGAAGTATAGATCCTAGTAGGAAAAATGGCAGCTTTAGGACGCTTTATCAGCAAGATGGTAGACAAAGGAGAAAGATTTTATGATTCCATAAAAAAGCCAAAGGACTTCCAGTAGACTGAGAACTGTCAGGAAGCATTCATCAAGCTGAAGGACTTTCTAGGTAAACCTTCTCAACTTATCTGCCAAAGATCATTACAAGAAATTTGTATGTACCGGACTACGATTGAAATGGCAATAAGTTCGGTATTGTGAGTAGAAAGGTCAAGTCAACAATTTCCCATATTATTATCTTAGCTGTTTACTCCAGGGTCTAGAGACCAGATATACGAACCTCAAGAAGTTTCTATACCTCATCATTATTACATCAAGGAAATTAAAGCCGTATTTTGAAGCTTATTCGATAAGAATCCTAACAAATTTACCTCTAAAACAAGCTCTGGCCAAGCTCAGGCAGGATGATAAACTGTTCCCTTGAGCTCTCTAGGAACCAGATTCATTTTCAGCCAAGGAAGGCTATCAAGGCTCAAGCTCTTTCAGATTTCGTAGAAGAATGTACCAGGGCACCACTGGAGCTTATAAACACTTGTGAAGGCAATATCTGGACCATGTTCATGGATGGGTCTACAGAGAAGGAAAATTCTGGGGCAAGGATTGTACTAATCAGCCCTGAGGGAGAGTGGGAATCCCTTACTTTGTAAAGTACAACTTCCCAACCTCGAACAATGAATCTGAGTATGAAGCTCTCTTAGCAGGCCTAAGACTTATAAGGGCTCTCAAAGTGCACAAATTGCACACCAAAACAAACTCACAAATCGTAGCTAGCCAATAGCTGGAGAATACGAAGCCAGAGAAGACAACATGGTAAAGTATCTCAAAAGAGTAAGAGACATCATATCAAAGCTTGACTAGTTTCTCATTGAACAAATTCCCAAGGAACAAAACTCAGAAGTGGACACTTTGTCCAAAGTCTACAAAGAAGTAGTTGGAACTAATCCCGAGCTGCTTGTGGAACAACTACTCTCCCCCAACATTGATCAAGTGGAAAGTCTAGTCATAGACGATCATGCAAACTAGAGACACCACCCAATCTTCGGATTCCTTAGACACGGCGACCTCCCTGAGGACCTAAAAGAAGCTCGTCGAGTGCGAAGATGGGCACCTCGCTATGTCTTGATTGGGGACGACGAGGTATATCAAATGTCATACACATGGCCACTACTCAAGTGTTTGAGTCCAAGGGAAGGTAGATATGTAATTGACAAGGTACATAGTGGCATATGTGGCTCTCACATTGAAGCAAAGACTGTTGCAAAGAAAATCCTATGAATGGGGTATTATAGGACTACAGTGGTTGTAGACGTTGAGGTAGCCATGTGGAAATGCACTAGTCGCCAGCTGCATATGAACAAATCACATCTTCCACCAGTGAAATACCAGCCAATCAATGCCGCAGTACCATTTGACATAGAGGGAATTGACATCTTCGGCCCTTTCACAAAGGGAGTGGGGGGTGCGAAATTCCTAATAGTCGTTGTGGAGCATTTCACCAGGTGGGTTGAAGTGGAACCCATGACAGTGATCTCATCTCAAAATGTTCAGTCCGTTGTATGGAGGGACATTGTATGCAAATTCGGGATCCCACGAACCATCATTTTAGACAATGGCCGACAGTTTACTGGCGATCCATTCAAGACCTTCTACGAAACCCTACACATTGAGCAAAGACTGACATCTGTAGCTTACCCACAAGCTAACAGGTTAACAGAAGTGACAAACCGAAAGATCCTGGAAGGACAAAAAAGAAGACTCACCAAGCTCGAGAAAGATGGTCGCAATGTCGATTGGCCAAACGAGATCCCCAGCATACTGTGTGCATACAAGACCACACCCAGAAAAGTTACGAGAGAAACACCATTTAGTCTATGCTTTGGGGCAGAAGCAATAATGCTGGTTGAGGTTGGGGAAACATCTTTAAGGTTCACCGAGTACAACTTAGTCTTAAACGAGGGGGAGAGAAGAGTAGAGCTCAACCTCCTTGAAGTAAGAAACAAGGTAATAGAAACGAATAGGGCATACAAAAGGCAGGTAAGAAATTTTTTCAACAAGTGAGTCAAGGAAAGACACTTCCTAGTTTGAGAAATGGTGTCAAATGTCGGCAAACTAGGTCAATTGACTTAGCTTCAAGAAGGCTGGGAGGGAACCTACCAAATCTAAGAAGTCAACAAAGGAGAGAGCTACAAACTAGCTGATCTTGACGGGAGACAACTCCTAAGACCTTGGAATGCCAGTCACTTAAAAGCGTTTTATGCCTAAAGGTCATCTGAAACACGAAAGACCTCATGGACCTACTGGTCATGTCCTGCTACAACCTCAAAGAGCTCAGTGTGATTTAAAGCTAAGTTCTCCTAAAGTTCATAAAGTCATTACGCTTGTATCAATCCAAGTTACCCAAATGGCAGTTCAATTATGCTAGCATGCATTTGTTGAAAAGCTGGGTGTATGAAGAGTAGAAATATGAAGTAGAGACAGAAAAATACCAAACAGTTCATAAAGATAATAAATAAAGTAGAAGACCACAAATAGACCCCTGCGAAGTATTCAGTACATCGAAAGAACAAATAGTAATAATATTATAAAAATGGGAGGTTTGGGGAGATCTTGGAAGTGATAGAACATAATTATTTTCAAGCTGGGGGCTACATTAGAGGGGCATCATCTCTGTCATCCTCCTCCTCTACTGGGATACTGGCAGGAATGAGGCTGCCAGAGGGAGTTGGGGCCGAAGTGCCTGTCGAGTAAGCCAGAAGCATAATCAGAAAAGGAGCAACTAAGAACAAATGAAGAGATTTGAAAAATTTTAAATGCCTGCCCCAAAGATGGCATTTAAAAGATTGGGAAGCATTTTCATAAACTAATTTGAACTCGGAAGAATGGGGATACCTTCGGGAGAGGCCATAGTGCGGGGAGTGATGTCAAGAACCTGATCATCCTCAATGACCTCCACGACCACTTTCCTCTCCTTAGAAAGAGCTTCCCCAGTCTCACTGACCTTGGCCAAAGATTCTGCTGCAGCCATCTCTTCAGGGAGGCCACCTCCTGGCCCTCTTTTTCCCAGGGGAGGGAAGCAACCAACTCGGGCGGTAAAGACTGGAATCAGTTCCAAGATTGGTTTTCAGCCCAAGATTGAACCCCCTATATTCATCCATGATCCCAGTATATTGAGACACTAGTTGAGGTCCTAGTAAGAACTACACGAACTCCTGCAAAGTAGGGACATCTGCTAGCTTCTAGATGGAAAGGAAGCCCTCCTCGTCGCAGACCCCTTGCAAGTTCTCTAGCCTAGCCTCAGGCTCATTGTTGAGCTCTTCATGCTCGGCCATTTTCTTTTCAACCATATCCAGCACCTTGGATAAATTCTCGCATGTAGCAGTAGCCTTAGCAATGTTCCTTTAGCTTGCGACATGGAGTTTTTTGGAAAAGTCAAGTGAGGCATCGAGGTCGGCAACTTTTCCCTCCAGTTGAGCCTTGGCCCCTCGAAGTTCTTCTACTAAGGAGGTGAACTCCCGGTCTTTGGAAGCTCACTCAGCTTGCCTCCTTAGTAACTCACCAAGGACCATATGACCCTGCGAAGAAAGGAAGAAGTAAATCAACTAGCAAAGTCATTGAAAGGTAAAGGCAGACTGAGGTCTCCAGAAGCAACTCACCCCAGCATCGAAGGAGGCCCCAAATTTTCTAATCTCCTCATCAGTCAACTCTCGGCAGATCTCCCCGTCAATCGGCGGAATGCACTCCATCAGGAAAGAATTAGCATGGAGCTACTGGAATAGAGAATCAGATGTCTCCATGGCCAAGGCAGGGACCCACATTGCATTCCCCTCATTGGGGAGAGTAGCCAGAACAGAGTCACCCAGCTTCTTGATAGTCCCCACAACTTCCTCCACAGAGCAGCCTAGGAAGGAAGGCTTAGGACCAAGGGCAGCCCGGCTTTTTCCCTTTCCAGAGGGACCCAAAGGGACTTTCTCCAGGTAAAGCTAAGAGGGAGAGGAAGATGAGAGGGAGATTTTAGCATGTCTACTGGAAGGAGTCATCCTCGCAGCAGTGGAGTCTCGTTCTGAGGCCACTCGGGTCCTATCAGCCATAGTAGTTGTTCCTCGACCCCAGGGAATGGAAATTCTAGCAATTGGGGTTCTAGATGATGAAGGGCTAGTGGACCCCCGACCTCTACCCCCAGAGGTCCTAGAAGAACCAGAAGAACAAAGCCATGAGGGCATCTTCATCATTACAAAAACGAAAAATATATATATATCCGAACCGATTCAAAAGACACAAGAATTCGATCAACACAAAGAGTTGTACCTACCAGAAGAAGGTATTCTCATAAACTTCCTAATGGAAGGGAGGTCACGCTCTGCCGGTTGTCCAAGCTCGGTAGAACAAATGAAGGGTTCAGGCTAAATTGGTGCGAAGCACCCAATTGTGGGCTTGCCAGAATTAATCAAACTAAATAGAAAATCCCTATTTTTGGCTTGGTCAATAGACAAATCAGGAAGGTCATTGAAAAAGATACGATTTAAATTCCAATCAGGGTAATTTTCAAGCCTAAGAGAATGGTCTGGGAGACAAAAAAAAAAAAAAAAAAAAAAAAAAAAAAGGGGGCTTCCACTCCAATGTCGAGGACCGGAAAGGGCCAACTAACTTATGGTGAGGGACAAACTGGAGATCTCCTGTGCCACCCTTAGATGCAGAGGAGACACCAACTATGTAAAAGCATCTAAAAAGTTCCAGAAAAACCAGAACTCTGTAAAGGTGGCAAGTCGCATGACAACCTGAAAGCTAGATTGAAGACTTGGAGATGGTAGCTTTTAATAATTGAAAGTCAAACCCGCGGCTTGAAGATGGTAATTTCTAATGCCTGAAGGGAGGGTCCCCGAACTCAAGATGGTGAACCTCAACGCCTGAAGGGCACACTTGCAACCTATAGACGGTAGTCTAGCATACCCAAAGGTCATGTTGGCAAGTCCCGAGGTGTGAGTGGGCAAAGACTTTCCACCACCGCCCATATGTGTCACCGACCCCGAGGTCACTGACTTCCAAATGAGTGTGACAGAGACTCACAAGACCACGAGCTACAACCTTGTGAGTTCCAGCCTTGCTCATGTACCTTTCATACCGTGACCAGGTCAGCACAACTCTACTCGAAGTCGAAAAATTATAAAGCCAGCTTGTAGCTCTCAACTAGAGACATGAATGAAAAGGAACCCCAGAAGTTTGCTACTGCATGCAATCGGAGGACCCAGTAGTAACAATGGCTTGAAGATGGTTATTTATGCACCAGCAACCAAGGAGCTCGTCGAGCCTAAAGGGGGGTAATGATGGGTGAAACAACCATGGCCCGGACCAATCAACCCAACTAGGCAAGACCTGGACTAAAAGGTTAAACCAAGTGAGCCAGAGGGCCCCATACCTTTAATACCTGAAAGTCAAATTCACAGAGTCAAAGAGGACACATGGGCAAGCAAATTGCCACCACCGACCTCCTAAATAAGCTCTGGCAAAGGTCTTGCCAGACCTCGACTTTGATCTGGCAAGCTTCGATCTGAATCATAAATCTTCCATTCTGCGACTGCTCGTGCACGACTCCTAGTCACTCCAAAAAGCCAAGGATCACTCTGTAGGACCTCACCAAAAGAGATGTTCGAGTTTCTTAATGTCTACGGGGAGGTTGCGAAGTTGGTCTGAAGGTCGGCTAGTGACCTCGCAACTCTTACAGAGACATGAATGGCATGATCTCTCGTCCCAAGGAAACTCCGAGATCCCAGGATCAACTGGCGGGATTTAATGAAATCCTACTGTTGTCCTAAATGCCTGCGGCGACGTAAAGGGGAACCAAATTCCAGGAGGTAACGGATGATTCTTCTGATTATTTAAATAAAAAATACCCAGTCAGTCTAGGGGGACTGGAAAAAAAAAACTCTCTTGCTTTCCTGAGAACAATCCATATAAGAAAAATTTCCCAAAATACTAACTTAGGCATCGGAGCTCTTCCCTAGGCATTAGTCCACTCCGGTGATCTCTCTTTACTATCTTCTCAGGCTGCTGACGGCGGAGCTCCATCATTATCTGCGAGGTGATCTAACCCACTTCTTTTGGACCCCATCAAATTGCATATGCAATTGCTCTTTGTATGAAAATTTTTAGAAATATAAAAATAAAAAATAGATGAAAAAAACCTATCAAAGCTATTAGAATCAACTATTTGACAATTTACCCCCCTTTTTTCCCCACTGAATTGACATTTGGTATAATAATTTAAGATAATATTTTTCTATTTAGATAAATATATTTATCTACTTACGCATATATTATGAGAGAGTAATTTGTTAAATTTATATAATATAAGATATTAATTAGAGTTTAGCAAATATCTTGTTCATCAATTAAAAAAATTCAAGAAAATAAGGTTGGAGATGCTAGGAAGCATGCTCAATTTAGTCGTGGCATGGAAGATGTATTAGATAGATTAGAGCTTTCCAGGTCGAAGGTCATGGTCTGGTAAGACCTCTCCTGAACTCATTTGGTAGGTCAATAACTTGGGAGGTCGATGGTAGTAGGTCGCTGCCCACCTATCTTGTTGACTTCATGAGTCTGACTTTTAGGTATAGAAGGCTAGGGCCTTGAGCCCATTTGGGTTGACTTTCTTCCAGTTCATGCCCTTTCATGTTGACTTGTCCGAGTTGTACTTGTTTCTTCCATCATTCCCCCCCCCCCCTTTGGGTGAAGCGAGCTCAGAGGTCGTGGTGCCTAAATTACCTTCTTAAAGTCGTGTGCCTTGATGCCACTTCCTTTCGTAACGGCTATTTCTAGAAGGAACGTGCTTCTTCAATTTTTGAGGGCTAATCCATCCGGCTTATGAAGACTAACCCATTTAAATTTGGGAAGTCATCCCATTTCGGTTTTGGGAAAAATTGACCCATTACAAAATTGGAAAGTCGCCCTGTTTCGGTTTTGGAAGGAACTAACCCATTCCAAATTTGGAAGGTAGCCCCATGTCGGTTTTGGAAGGTCGCCGCATTTACTAGCACAAGAGACTCCTTATCCCAAATAAATTAGAAGTCTTCAAATTTCAAAACTTACTCAAACTCTCACACAACTTGCAAGAAAAATACTTTCCATTTTTCTCTTTCTCCGATCAAGCTAGTAACTCAGGACTACTTCCCTTCTCATCTCCAGGATCATTACCGAGTGAGTTTACTTATTGTTTCCTTAAAAAAATTTCACTTTTTTCATCTTTTTCCAGTAAGCTGAGATATCTACTATGTCAACCTCAATGTTCTCTGCAGCTAACATACCCTCTCTCAATTCGGGAGAGGTAGCTCCCTCCCCTTCTCCTGCTGATTCGGAGAATGGGGTTTTATACTCGGCTCCAATTTCTGTCAAAGCTTCTTTTGTTAAGTGTGAAACTTGTGAGCTTTCTAAAATAGAGGCTTATTTTGTGTCTTCTTCTTTAGACCTTACCGATATTTTTGACATTAGTGGGGAGAGAGGGCTAGAGAATGGTGAAATAGTCACCACCGAGGAGGATGAGCGCCCTTATAGTAAGCGTTTATCTTTCTAGCCTCAGGGGAGGTATCCTGCTTCCTTTCCTTCACCCTCTGTTTCTTGACCTTGCCCACTTCTGGGGTTTTCCCTTAGCTCAACTTGTTCCAAACTCCCTTCGGCTTGTGGTTGCTTTTATAGCGACTTGCCTTCTTTACAGAGTTCCAGTTTCTTTGGAGCTCTTTTGGAGCTTTTACAATTTAGGCATCTCTTCGGCCTCTAAATCTTCCGAAGCGTATCACCAGTTCAACCCTACGTACAGACTGGTAGGTCCTTTTCAGTCCTCTGTAGGGGAATGGAAGGACCTCTTTTTCTTTGCTCGTATTCGAAAACATTTAGTTTGGTCCGAGCCTTACCCAGATTAGAACCTGAACTGCTAATTCTTCAATAAGCTCCCCATCTTATCCATTAGTCAGTTGAAGCATGGAGAGATTCTAATCGACTTGGCTAATTCTGATAGAGTCAAGGTTGGCCGTACTTCCCCAATCTGGAATTTGACCTTCCTTCGCCCTGCTGGGCTAGGAAGCCCCGCTGAGCTTGACCTCCCCTCGATCAGAGGAGCTTGGGAGATAACCCCTTCTAGTAGGGAGTTTTCTTATCTTTAATTAATCTCTGCTCATAATGACCTATAATGTGTACTAAAAGTTTTTTTTTTTTCTTTTTCTTTGCCTTGACAACAATGAGAACCATGTCTTGGATCTTCAAGTTTGCTCCTTCTCAAGCTCCTACTGGTGTAGCTCGGGGCATTGCTGGTGCTTCCTCTACTGCAACTCCTGCTACTAAAATTCCTATTCCCCAGGCTAGGGGAAAGCAAGTGGTGGTCGAGAGGACTCGAGGTGTCTCAAAAAGGAGCTCGACAATCGCTGGGATGAAGCCTTCTGACAGGCCCATCAAGATTTCAAACTCAACTTCTTCACCGTCTTCTCAGCCGGCAAAAAAGGTTCCCCCAAGCTCCTCTGGGAAGAGGAAAGCCCCAGTGACCATGGGGTCCAAGCCAGGATTCCTGGGCTGCTCCACTGAGGAGGTCACTGCCACCCTGAAAAGGTTGAGGGGTGCTGCTCTAGCGACCCGTTCGACTGAGGGGACTTCAAGGTGTTCCCGAAATGGCCACGGAGTCCTCTAATTCCCTGCTCCAATGGCCTCACTCCCGATCTTTCCTGATGGAGTGCACTCCTTCAGTTGATCGGGAAATCTGATGGCAATTGACTAATAAGGAGCTTGACAAGTTTACTACCTCTCTCCGTACCACAATAAGTTCCTTCAACCTTCTGTAAATTCGAAATTGGGCACGGAAATTTGTTCGTTTTTTAATTTTTTATTTTTCCA
>JAOXNR010052394.1:0-16684 GCA_028571225.1 Parsonsia alboflavescens | reverse complement strand
TAACGGTCAAAGTTAATGGATGATATCTAATTCTATTTTTAAAAAATAAAATCTTAAATAAAAAAATTATTTTTAAAATATATTTTATATATTATCTTTAAAGAAATGAACTAAACCTAGGGATACAAGATAAAATTTATTATTTTTTCAAATAAAACAATAATTAACCGTTAACTTTGACGTTTAAAGGGTTAACAGTGCACTATATAGCTTTCTCAGTATATATATATATAAATATATATATATATATATATTTATATATATATATGTATTTGTATATGTATATAGTGCACCTGTGCACATTATATGGAGTGAGTGTTAACAATCAATTTTCTTTTTTTATTTAAAGAAAAAAATTGATCGGGTACCCCTAGGATTTTAATATATAAAATACATTTACAAATTTTTTTTTTTTATTGAGGATTTTATTTTAAATCAAATGTTGACGCTAACTTGGACTGTTAGAGACATAGCTTTGCATTTACATCCATAGCATTACCACAAGTTATTGGTAGCGATCAAATCCACGAAATAATAACCTGCTAAAGTAAATGCAATTTGATTATAGATGTAGTAGTAGGGATTGTATCCACAGGGATTTGTTTTTCCAAAATAAGTTTCTAAATTAAAACCAATATATAAAATTAAAATAATTTGACTCAAGAATAAAAAAAGGAGTGTTAAAAATAAGACTAAATCGATTTAAAAGTAGAAGAGAGATTTACAAGAAACAAACTTGGTCCGCTCTAGCTAAATCAATTGATCATTGACTCAAATAATCAAATAAATGCAAATAAGAATAAGTTGGTTAGAGTAAAGTAGAATGCCTAAATTTATTTGTTTTAACTAAATTAGACTAATTATAAGATGCTCAATAAAAAGTCTGCAACTAATAGATAACCTTTAGGGATGCTTGCAAAGATTTAAAATATTAGTTGCTTGAAAGATCTAGGTGATGGGAGAAACGGGTATGACCCGGACCCTAATGGAAGAAACGAGCATGAGCCGGACTCAGGCCCCGAATACCTAAATGCCCGACTCATCGAGTCCCGAGGAAAAGGTGGACAGGGACCTCCTAGGTCACCAACCCACGAAATGAGCTCAAAAGAGGTCCCACGAGATCTAGGTGATGGGAGAAACGGGTATGACCCGGACCCTAATGGAAGAAACGAGCATGAGCCGGACTCAGGCCCCGAATACCTAAATGCCCGACTCATCGAGTCCCGAGGAAAAGGTGGACAGGGACCTCCTAGGTCACCAACCCACGAAATGAGCTCAAAAGAGGTCCCACGAGACCACAATCGACGACCTGGTGAGCCTGAATTTGTCTCATATTCCTTCCATGCCGCGATCAAGTGTGCACAACTCCTATGAGCCGAAATATCACTCATCGAAACCTACTAGAAGAGATGGTCGATAAGTTTGACATCCAAGGCAGGATGGCCGAGACGTTCGACATCCAAGGCAGGTTGTAAAGTAGGCCGAAATGTCTATAGTGAGCCGATAGCTCAAGACCGAAAGGTCGTTAGAGAGCTTGAGCTCTCTAACAAAGACGTGAATGGCAAGGTACCCCAATTTAAGGGAAACTCCACAATTTTAGGAGTAATTGGCAGGATTTGATAAGATCTCACAATTATCCTAATCGCCTACAGTCACGTAATAGAATCCTAATCAAAGAGGTAACTTCCAAAAAACTCTTCATTCAGTATAAATATATATATATATATATATATATATATAGATATATATGTATATGTATGTATATGTGTGTGTGTGTGTTTATATAATACTGAAACACACAGGAGAGAGAGGACAATTAAGTGACAACAAAGCCACGCTGCTTTGAAGATTACCCAACGATTCATTAACGGATTATTGACTTTGGCATTGGAGCTTTTTCATGGGAGACAGCCTGCTTCAGTGACCTAATTACCGTTCTTTCTTCTCAGGTTGTAGTTCCGAGATCAACACGGTTTTGGGGTGACCTGAGAGCTACAATTTAGCTCCATCACTTCTGGCGCCATCTGTGGGGAGTTTAAAACAAAAGGCCTAGCCTCTTTCCTGATCAAAACACAACAAATAAGAATTGTGATGACTCGATCGTAGCGAACACGTGTTCAGCCATCATGCCAGGGCAGACCACTTGGCAGAACACAATTACGCACTTGGGAATTAGTCCCGGAAGATCCAATTCCAATGGAGACTGACAATAACAATCCAAGGCGAGCAACACTACTAGAGCGGTCAAGACCGTCACGGTCTTGGCCATCTAGGAGGGTTCCGGAAAGCCCACCTCCGGAGCCAGAAATGATTAGACAAGGACACTCTGTCTAGAGAAACAATGGCACCAACCTCAGGTCACCAAGATTGGGGGCGAGTCAGGTGTCCATTCTATAAGATCTTTTAGAGCACATGGTGGCTGCACTAGAAGGACTATCGGGCATGAGTGATTACATGTCAACCCGCCGAACTCCTATCCCATCTCCAAGGGAGACACAATGGCCCCGAGACTAAGGGTGCCTCCCACAACCTGATAAGCCTAGACATTCCAGAGCAAGAAATGACCTCCAACCCAACCTGGGAGATTAGGAGATAGGTTGAGTTCCGGCAGAAAGGTCATAGGTCAAAAGGCCGAGAGCCGAAAGAGCTTCACTAGTGGCTGATTTGAGGGAAACGCTAAACTATAGAAGAGGTTTCTACTTGAGACACAAGCTCAATCTAGTAGCCATTTCACGGAGTCAATAACGGAAATCAATCCTGAAGAGCAGGGGAGCTTGCTGAGAACCCCTTTTGTCGGAAGGATACCTCCTTAGCATAGCCTGATCGAAAAGGTAGGTGGTGGCACCTGGGAGGTACCCCTTGATCCACTGAGGGGAGCAAGATCCCCTGCAGATCAAGAAAGAGCAGGAAATCAAGAAACGCAAAGTGTTGTGGAAGTTTCGAAACCCTCACCTTTCGTCCACAGCATCAGGACTGCCCGAATGACTACAGGGTTCAAGGCGCTGCAAGTAGAGGCCAAATACTATGGTGCATGCAAACCTCTACAGCACATTTCTAAATACGTTTCCTACATGGAAATGTTCAAGTATCCAGGCCATGTCAAATGCCGAGCCTTCCATTCCACGCAGACCAAGAATTCACAGTCATGGTTCAAGGGAAATCCGGAAGCCAGCATCTCAAGCTGGCGCAACTAAAGGAGCTATTTCTAAAGAACTACCAGAGTAGCGAAGATGCGAAACGGAAATCAACAACCTTTCTCACGTGAAATAGAAAGTTGGTGAGAGCACTAGGAGTTACTACAGCTGATTCAATGACGAGGCAATAGAAAGCGAGCGAAAGAATGATGCAATCGACATCATCACCTTCTAGCAAGGATTGCAAGAGGGCGATGTCGCACTTAGGCTGGCCGAAGAGCCAGTAAAAACCATCAAGGAGCTACGGACACTCCTTGAGAAGCTAATAAAGGCAGAGGAAACTGCTGTCCAAAAAAAGACTACGGGGTTTGCCTCGGCTGCCGAAAGGGAGAAAAAGGGGCTAACAAAAAGCCCCCAATCATCAAAGCGAGACCGGAAAGACTCCCAGTTGAAAGGGGGTCCTCAGACAAGAAGAGGAAAACTCTTCCATACCTAGTGACTACTCCCCTCACGACCTCATGGGCAAACATACTGGTGGTCATGGAGAAAAAATGACTGTTGAAGCCAGCTCGGCATCTTAAAACACCATCGAACAAGAGGGACACCACAAAGTATTGCCACTATCACAAAGTTCATGGCCATCTCATGGAAGATTGCTTCGATCTCAAGCATGAAATTGAGAAATTGGCCAAAGAAGGCCACCTACAAGAATTCCTGGATAGGAATATCGGCCTAACTCATCCTCTCCCTATGGCTTCAAACCATCAGAGATCACCTATCGACGAGATAAATGCCATAGAAAGGAGGACGAAATGTGCTAAGAGGCAAGATTCAGAGCCCTTGACGGTGTCTTTCCAGATTGGAGACTTCTTGGTGTACAAAATACTGGTTGATACTTGGAGCACAGTAAATGTCTTATACAAGAAGGCATTTGTCCAAATTGGCATAGACAAAAGCTTGCTGGTGAAAGTTGATACTATCCTGAGAAGTTTTAATGGCAGCACCACTTACGCCAAAAGGATCCTAAGAGTTACTACTGCCTTTTATGTAGATGGTCGATGGGTCACTGAGATCATGGATTGGCTTGTGGAGGACGCACCTGGGACGTACAAGGCAATACTTGGAAGAAGGGGGGTCACGGACCTCCGAGCCAAAATCTCTCTATTGAACTACTCATGAGGATACAAGTCGCCGATACCTGACTCAATTTGGAAGGAAACAAGAAATTGGCCATCGAATGTTACCTAGTAGAAGGTAACGGTGTCCTTCCCAAGCCGAATGACAAGTTCAAAATCTAGGGTGCGAACAAAGACATAAGGGTATTTCCCAACTAGGATTTCCCTCACAAATTGATTAAGAACGGCGAGCTAATCCCTTCCAGGATTAAAGGGACTCTGGCTGATAACCTACAAAAGTGGCAAGTCTTTGCATGGCAACCCACCGACCTCAAAGGAATAGACCGAATGGTGAAGGTACACAGGGTTGGTCTCCGACCGGGAGTTAAGTCGATAAAGCAAAAAAAGAGAACTTTTGCCCCTGAATAGACCTAATTGCCAAGAAATCCAAGCTCTTCTCGATGCTTGAATTCTGAGAGAAGTCACCTACCTAGAATGGCTTGCCAATTTAGTGGTCGTTCCCAAGAATAAAAGCACATGGTGAATGTGCGTAGATTACACTACACTGAACAAATATTGCCAGAAGGATTCATACCCCCTCCTGAGTATAGATCAAATGGTAGACTCTATGGCTGGATACCAATAGTTGTGTTTCCTAGATGCCTACAACAGGTATCATCAGATCCCAATGGCATCGGAAGATATGGAGAAAACCTTGTTCATCACTGAGGTCAGTACATACTTTTACACCAAGATGCCTTTCATCCTAAAGAATGCGGGGACCGAATTCCAGCGTGCCATGCATAAAATCTTAAAGAACCAGCCCGGGAGAAACATTGAGGTCTACTTGGATGATGTAGTGTTCAAGTCCTAAACCTCTGAGGACTTCATCGATGATGTCATTGAGACCTTCCAGACACTGAAAGATGCTTACGTGCAGCTTAACCCTGAAAAGTGTACCTTTGGGGTATTGACCAAAAAGTTCCTGGGCTTCATGATATCAGAAAGGGGCATTGATGCCAATCCTGATAAGAAAAAAGCACTGTTGGATATGGAACCTTCTAGGAACATCAAGGAAGTTCAGAGCCTAATCGGGAAGATGGCAACCTTGGGACGATTCATCAGTAAGATGTCCAATAGGAGGGAAAATTTCTATGACATTCCGAAGAAGCCGAAAGACTTCCAGTGGACAAAGGTTTAGCAGATAGCTTTCCACAAGCTGAAGGAATTCCCAGGAAAATCGTCACAACTGGTCACCCCAAAGCCGAAAAAAGAAATTCTAATGTACCTAATGGCTACTAAGAAGGTCGTAAGCTCAATACTGTTTGTAGAAAGGTTAGGTTTACAATTCCGCTTATACTATGTAAGCCGATTGCTCTGATGTTCTAAAGTTTGGTACTCAAACCTCGAAGAGTTTTTGTACTTGATTGTTATCACTGCGATGAAATTAAAGCCCTATTTTGAAGCTTACCCAATTAGAGTGTTAACAAACCTTCCGCAGAAACAAGCTCCGGCGAAACCTGAGCTATCTGGCAGAATGATGAAATGGTCGCTCGAGCTATCAGGCTATCACATTAATTGTGAGCCAAGGAAAGCTATCAAAGCACAAGCTCCCTCAGACTTCATAGACGAATGCATAGAGGTTCCAATGGACCTCACTGATACTTGTGAAATTGATACCTGGACCATGTACACAGACGGTTCCATGGAAAAACAAAGTTCAAATGCGGGGATTGTACTGATCAGCCCTGATAGAGGGTGAATCCCTTACTCTAAGAGATACAACTTCCCAACCTCGAATAACGAATTAGAATATGAAGCTCTCTTAGTAGAACTAAGGCTTATAAGAGCTTTGAAAGTGCAAAAATTGCACGCCAAAACTGATTCACAAGTCATAGCTAGCCAAGTTGTTGCGGAATACGAAGCTAGGGAAGACAATGTGAAGAAATATCTTCATAGAGTAAGAGATATGACGTCTAAGCTTGACTATTTCCTCATCGAGTTGATACCCAGAGAGCAAAATGCCGAGGCCAATACCCTCTCCAAAGTCTACCAAGAACTTGCAGGGACAAAGGCTGAATTGCTAGAAGAACAGTTGCATTCTCCTAGTATTAGTCAGGCTGAAAACTTGGTTATAGATGATAATGCCGATCAGAGCTACCCAATCTTCAAGTTCCTCAAAGATGGTGAAATCCCGTAGGATGATAAAGAGGGTTGACGAATCCAGAAATCGACACCTCGTTAAGTCCTAATAGGATATGGCGAGGTGTACAGAAGGTCATATGCTTGGCCGTTACTCAAGTGCTTGAGTAACTGAGAAGGACTCATTGAAGAGGTACAAGGTGAGATTTGTGGATCTCACATTGGAGCGAAAGCAGTTGTTAAAAAGATTCTAGGGACCGATTATTACTAGCCTACTATGGTTTCAGACATTGAAAGTGTCATTTGGAAGCGCACGAGCTGCCAGTTGCACGAAAACAAGTCACATGTACCACCAGCAAAGTACATGTCCATCAGCACTTCGATACCTTTCAACATATGGGGTATCGACATACTAGGACCTTTCTCAAAAGGTCTGGGGGGTGTCAAATTCTTGATTGTTGCTGTGGAGTACGTCACGAAATGGGTGGAAGCCGAACCAATGGCAGTGATTTCTTCACCCAAGGCACAATCTTTTTGTCTAGAGGAATGTTGTTTGTAGATTCAGGATCATCTTCGACCATGGAAGACGGTTCATCGGCAACCCATTGAAGACATTCTACAAAAACCTAAACATAGAACAACGATTAACCTCTACAGCTCATCCCCAGGCGAACGGGTTGACCGAAGTCACAAACAAAACCATCCTAGAACGACTCAAGAAAAGACTTACCGAGCTCGAGAAGTAAGGTCAAAAATCATATTGGCTGAGCGAAATTCCAAGCATGCCATGGGCATATAGAACCAACCCCCAAAAGGCCACTGGAGAAATGCCGTTCAACCTATGTTTCGGGGCCAAAGCCTTAATACCGATCGAGGTTGGCATGAATATTTTAAAGCTGACAGAATATAATTCAGCCTTAAATGGGGGGGGGGGGGGGTGAGAAGGCCAGACCTCAATCTCCTTGAAGAAGTTAAGAATAAGGCAGCAGCGGCAGATAGGAGATGCAAAAAACAGGTCACAAATTTTTTTTAACAAGAAGGTGAAAGAAAGGCATTTCACTGTTGAGGAAATGGTCCTCAAAAGATCAGATGTTGGCAAACAAGGGCAACTAGCAAAGTTACATGAAGATTGGGAAGGACCATATATAATCCAAGAAGTCCACAAAGGAGGAAGCTACAAGCTAGCTGATCTTGAAGGAAGGTAACTCCTAAGGCCTTGGAACATTTGCCACTTGAAGAAATTCTAAGTTTAAACGGCTTGCAGTATTCGGCTTGTCGAAAGGGTTCACCAAAATGGCCCAAAAATTCCTGCAAGGTTCCTACTTGTCGCTAGGACCCAACCGAAAGGTCCTGATACTAATTACCTTGCCGAAAGGAAATGGCTAAAAAGAATTGGCCATACGTAAATTGCCAAAAGAAACTTACCGAAAGGACCTGATTTGATTCTCCAAGCTAGCCAAATGGAGTGGACCTAGCCGAAAGGTCCAAACCAAAATGAACCTAGCTGAAAGGTCCTTGCTGGAATTAACTGGGCGAAAGAACATAGCTGAAAGATTCTC
Organism: Parsonsia alboflavescens; assembly: GCA_028571225.1. Classification (NCBI taxonomy): domain Eukaryota; kingdom Viridiplantae; phylum Streptophyta; class Magnoliopsida; order Gentianales; family Apocynaceae; genus Parsonsia; species Parsonsia alboflavescens. The sequence continues at coordinate 8,734 of JAOXNR010052394.1, read as the reverse complement.
ACGGAAAGGATCTAATGGAAAATACATTGCACCTTGCTGAAAGATACTAGCCGAAAAGGCCCACTGAAATTATCTGGTTGAACAGAGCTCTCTGAAAGAAGCTCATCGCAAGGAGTTTGTGGAAGTTATCTCATTTGGGCAGAAGTTCACCAAAGGCAACTCGCCGAAAAGATCCCGCTGAAAGGAGCTTGTCGAAAGCAATCTCTACTGTATTGTTTAAGCAAATTACATGTCAAATACAAATAAAAGATAAGTTTTCGGAATTCTTGCTTACTTTGTTTCAGCTTATTTACTCGAGTCAAATTATTATGTGTTGAAACAAAGACGAGACACTAAAGGAAAAACAGCTGACATAAAGAAGAAAGACAAGAGATTCTAGTCTATTACAAGCTTAATTTTCTTCATCATCAACATTGAGTTCGTGAAGCCGACATCGGAGGATAGACTCTTAGTAAGTTGGGAAAGTCGAGTCCCCATCAAGCTTGGTCAAGGATAGACTTTCATCTTCATCACAAAAGCCCTGAAGGTTCCCTAATAAGAGCCTCAAGCACCAGGGTGTGTTCCTTCGGCCTATTACCAAGCTCGACCAGTTGCTCATTTTTCTGAACAACATCCCCAAGGGCTGAAGACTTTGTCAAGTTCTCAACCTTGGATTCTTCGATGTTTCTTCTTACACTCAACAGAAGGTTGAACACTTCAGTGTAAGATGCATTGGCCCTTTTGGTCAAAACAGTGAGCTCGGCCTTCTCGTTCACCAGTCGAGACCTTTAATCCTAAAGCTCCCGAGATCGGAGGATAGACTCTATGTAAGCCTAGAAAGCAGGGTCCCCTTTGAGCATGGTCAGGGATAGACTTTCATCCTCATAACAAAAGCCATGAAGGTTCCCTAACAAGAGCCTCGAGCACCAGGATGTGTTCCTTCGGCTTATTATCAAGCTCAACCAGTTTCTTGTTTTTCTAAATAGCATCCCCAAGGGCTAAAGTCATTGTCAAGTTCTTTGCCTTGGATTCTTCAATCTTTCTTCTTACACTCCAACAGTAACACTTCAATGTAAGATGTACTGGCCCTTTTGGCCGAGGCAGTGAGCTCAACGTTCTCCTTCACCAGTCAAGACCTTTCCTCTAGAAGCTCGGAGATCAGAGCAGAGAATCATGATTCTGCAAGGAAAAGAAGAGGGTCAGACAAAGACATACAAGAAATGGCCGAAAGCATATTGCCAAAAGAAGCCTACTAAAAGGACCTTCCAAGATTCTCCAAGCTAGGCAAACTTGCTAAAAGGTTTTGGCTCACCAAAAGGAACCAGTTGAAGGAAGCCCACCTTGGCAAAACTCCTCTGTCAGGAAGAATGGACCTAGGCGAAAGGGCTTTGTACTTTCCGAAACATGCATGGCGAAATATACAGGCCAGAATAGAAGCAACTATGAAAGGAGACATTAATAACCCAAAAAGTTAGAGGAGGCTCATTGAAAGTGGAAAAGAGAGGGAAGGCCCCTACCGCCGGGACAAAGTCCCAAGTCCCTCCTAAGGGAAGGAAGGTCACATTCGGCTGGACCCCCTAACCCAGCCGAATGGAGGAAATAGAGACCAAATTGATTGACTAAATCCTACCTTCTGAGTATCTACAAAGGCCAGGTTGATCAAAAAGAGAGCCCATGAAAGACACAGACGTATCACAGAAGAGGAATTCTGTGAGTAAAAGGCTTCATGAGAAAGAGAAGAGTTAAGGTAAATCTTAAAATCTTCAAAAAAAACTCCCAATTTATATCGGAAAAGGAGTCCCCGAAGTTGCTAAAGAAAGATCTGGTACTTTGGAGATTGAAGCAACTGTAAAAAGATGAAAAGGCACGTCTTCTCCCAAAACTAGTTGTTACAAGATATCAACGCGACCCATCCAGGGTCCCGACTTAGAGATGGTAATTTAGGTAACACGACCCTTTAAGCTTGTTGGGCCTAAAGGGGGGGTGATGAAAGGAGAAACAGGCACGACCCGGACCCTGATAGAAGAAGCGGGTTAACCCGAACCCAGGCCCAATAAATGAAAGTCAGACTCGCCGAGTCTTGAGGAAAAGGTGGACAAGGACCTCCTACCACCAACTTTCTAGGTCACTGACCCACGAAATGAGCTTAGAAGATGTCTCACCGGACCACGATTGACGACCTGGTGAGCTACAATCTGTCTCATATACCTTCCATGCTGTGATCAAGTGTGCACAACTCCGATGAGCCTAAATATCACTCGCTAAAACCTAATAGCAGAGATGGCCTATAAGTTTGACATCCAAGGAAGGATGGCCGATGCGTTCGACATCCAAGGTAGGTCACAAAGTAGGCCGAAAGGTCTATAGCGAGCCAATAGCTCATGAATGAAAGGTCGTTAGGAAGCTTGAGCTTTTTAACAGAGACGTGAATGGCAAGATACCGAAATTTAATGAAAACTCCACAATTTTAGGAGAAACTGGCTGGATTTGAAAAGATATCACAGTTATCTGAACCGCCTACAGTCACGTAATAGAATCCTAATCAAAGAGGTAACTTCCAAAAAACGCTTCATGCAGTATAAATATATATATATATATATATATATTTATATTTATATATTACTGAAACACACAGCAGAGAGGGGACAATTAAGTGGGAACAAAGCCACGCTGCTTTGAAGATTACCCTCCGATTTATTAACAGAATACTAGTTTAGCCATCAGAGCTTTTTCCTGAGCGACAGCCTGCTACGGTGACCTAATTGGCTAATTTTGTTTCTTTCTTCTCAGGTTGCAGTTCCGAGATCATCATAGGAAATATGAAAAATATGAAGCCAAGAGGAAAAAATATGAAAAAAAAATGAAAAACGGGAAATATAAGAACAAAATTAAATAAAAAAATGGGAAGTGGAAAGTCAAAGGAAAAGGCTAATGTGAAAATTGAAGAGTTAAAGTGTTTATAACTTGAAAAAAAAAAAAAATTCACATTTTGACTTCGTTTTCTTCTTCCTTTTTTTATATTAAATTTGTGCTTTTTTTAAAAAAGTCTAAAATTTTTTTTAAAAAAAGTTTCTTTTACATTTAAGTATTTATTAAATTGAAATATTGCTTTTTAGACCATATTTTTTAAGCTGTTCACTCTCTTCAGAACGGACAAATTTCAAACTCGTGTGTATTATTCTTTATTGAGAAGATAACAAAAAAAAAGGAAAAAATGAAAACAACTTTGTTATTTTAAAAAAAAAAATTCTTTGAAGCTTGAATTTAACTTCATTTATTTGTTTTATTATCATTATTCTCAATTCATATCGAGGTCATGATATTTTATAATAAACAAAGTTCAATATATTCATTCTATTGAATCTTTTAAAAATTATAATAAATATTAAAAATTCAAAAAAAGGATTTTTCATCCAAACACATTTTAATATTGAAAAACAATTAAAATTATTACTTCTAAATACAAAACAATTTAACTTTTTTTAAAAAAACACTTTTGTAAGTCCATCCAAACCACCCTTGTGGGAAAAGAGTGAGACAAGTAATTGTGGGAGGCATTGCACATCAGTAATTGTGTCATTTTAGAAGGATAAGAAAAATATTCCAATCGTAAAGACAGAGTCTTATTATTATATAGACAGTCTTAGATATTGGGACATGAACTTCATGATTCATATTGAGTCACATAGTGGAACATTGCTTTTGTGCTCATGAATAATGACATTTCAATTTTTTTTTTTAAAACTTGATTTGATATAAATTAAAAGGTTCAATTTTCGATTCGTAAAGACAGTTGAGGATGCAGCATGTAGAGAGGATAGGAGAGAAAAAGGAAAAAATTAATAACAGATTTTGTATATATAAATATATATATATATATAAATTAATTAGGAATTTTTATTAGTAATTAATTTGTGCTTTTCTTTTATAAATAATACAAAAATTTATTATACCTTTTGTTATAAAAATCTTGATTAAAAAGAAACTTTTTTTTATTGAATTTTAATTTCAAAATTTTCACCCAAAAGTTCTTCTATTTTAAAACAATAATGTATGTAATTAGATTTAGTCAAGAAAATATATAAATTAGCATAATAGAAATATAAATATATTTATATATCTATATATTCCTTTTATATTCTTCACTCTTATTTTATAAGATATGAATATATATTTTAAAAGAAAAAGGGTCACTAAAAATTGATGCACAAAATAATTAAAAACACGGTCCTAATAGACATAACTTAATACACATCTAAAATTGTGCCTTAAAAATTTTATCTTATAACCTTAATAGAAAAAATTATTTTTTATTAGAAAATATATATGATTGGATGGCTCCACATCTTATACCTCATATTCTACATCACCACTAATAATAGATGAACAGTCATATTTTTGCATAAATATATATATATATATATTATTAATAAAATCCTAAACCTCATGGATACTTGGTTTTTAGAAGGTAATACATATTATTTTATTTAATAGTACAGAAGACAAGGTAAAATAAAAATATCAAAGATCATTGAATAAGTGCTCCTTCAGACATTTGGGACTGGACTCTACCACTGTGTGGAGATATGAATCAAGTCCATAAAAGTTACCTTTGTTTTCCTTTAATAAATTGAGCCCTATCTCAGCATATGTGATTTCCTTTATTCCATTAATATCCACTAATATTTTCACATTAATTATGAACGAGAATACGTTAAATAAAGAATAGTTATATTTAATAGTTTTTCTTTTTATACACGGAGGATATTATAAAAACAGATACATTTTGAATATATTTATACTTTGTTTGAAAGTATTATTTTTCTTCTAATTAAGGAAAATTATTAGATAGTACCAATGCTTCAATTGATGTTGGTATGTTAGTCCATTCATATTATGACAACTCAAGTTAGTGTGAAAATACAGAAACAGAGGAAAAAAATAAATTTGCTAAACAACCCCTAGACGCTATTTTTTTTTTTTTTTAGAACTTCGCCACTATCATGGATGCCCTTTTCAATCATCAAACAATCATCAAGTATCTCTAAAATTTAATTTATCTTTTTAGAGTTTAGTTAAAAATATATTTTGGGTAATAAGTCCTGAAAGCACCTAAACTTTCCCATTTGTTTATTCAGACACCTAAACATTTTTTTTCATCTTATATTGTTAAGACAGAAAAGCCCCTCCCTTTGTGGATACAATTTTGTAATCTTCCCATTGATTTGACTTGAGATTGTATTATTCTGGTCAAAAAGATCTATTGAGTCAATCTTAATAAGATAAAGGGTTTATATAGTTTTAAAAAAATCATAAAGATCTAAAAAGTAAGATTTAAAGATTCTGGACCTATATGGCCTACGTAAAAAAGGTTTGGCGCTGAAAAAGGTTTTTAGAAAAATGTTAATGATCCATATGGATCAAGTAAAAAAAAACTGAGGGATAAAAAAAAGCTTTTCTCTTAATTATTCATATCTATCTATTATATATACATAGATTTTATGACAGATGAGAGAGCTTAGCAGGGATGAGCTTGGGTTAGTTTCGGTTCAATTTCGGTTTTTTAAAGTCGGGGTTTTTTTTTTTGTGGAAGAGAAAATCCGAAACCAACCCTACCTATAATTGGTTCAGTTTCAGTTTTTCAAGTACGGTTTCGATTTTTCTTTGGTATCCAATGCGTAACCGAAATTACCCAAATTCTAAATGGACTCCAATTCAAATGGCCAAAACTTCAAACTATAACAAGCATATATATTAAAGTAAACTAGTTGGTAGTCCTGTAAACTCGAATCATAAAATCATAGAGTTTACATCCAGAACAAACATATATATTAAATAATTTATGTATCATCACAATAAAATAAATATCCCAATAATATGACCAAAAAAGTCTAAAGTTCATATTTATTAGCAATTCCAAATAAAATTACAATAAAGTAACAAGTTTTATAAAACTAAAATACATTTAACATTGCTTAAAACATCAATCATCAAAATCAAACATAAACTACTAGATGAATAAGAAAATACAGTCATACTCTATAAATAATGAATGGAAACTAGCATTTTTTGGACAACTCTAAATAATGAACCGGAGAGAAACCACCTTATGAAAATGCCCTTTCCCCTTCAAAAACTTAAAACTAAGCAATATAATAAATATTAAGTGCAACAATCCGTTATGTAATAGCTTGCTCACTAGCCAAACTCGTAGATAAAAGTCTGAACTACAGAATTAAATGCAAGTGCTACTGGGAGAAGACAGAGCATGGAGGAAGCACACTACCCAGAATCAAAACTCAAATACCTCCAAGTTAACCAAATTGAATTTTTAAAGATCAAAAATGGTGGCTTAGATTCTTCTAATTATGGTAAAGTTAACACTCATTAAAAATCAAGGGCCACGACCTCAAGATAATCCATAGAAACCTGCATCCTATTTTGTGTAAATAGAAGCCACAACACCGATCAAGTGTCCAGTTTCTCCTAGGCACCAAAATTTCTGTTTCCAAAACATGTAAACAGAATTCCAACGAATGAATTCGCATCATCTAAAATCCATAACTCCTAATTTCAATCGACTTCCATAATGCACAACAAGAGTAGAACTTCAGCCACCCATTTCAACCCACAAATGAGAATCCTATACTTCCCAACCAGATGGACGGAAGGAAAACAAAACTGTAAGCTGCTTTCAGAGACATTTACATCTCCTCCCTCTCCATCAACACTCCTTATCCATAAAACAGAGGACCAATAATTAAAGAATTAAGATTTTAACATCAAGAACAAGAAATAAAAGAATTCTCATAAGGTAAGCATTTGGTTGATTATATTTGTACGGTGGCTAAAGGAAATCAAGAGAGAAGGAGTAAGGTAGGAAATCCACTCACCTAATCTAAACTAGAGATTAAACCCGTGACAGCCCAGAATTAATCTTGCTTGAGATTACTCACTTGAACCCGATTTACAGAGCTGAAGATGACTGCTAAAAAAGCCCATAGACGAGCTTCAGCCTTCCACCATTCAGATGAGCCTTCAGCCATGCCATTCAGATGAGCTTCAGATTTAGTAGATTCAACTGACGGGCATCAGATTCAGCAGACGCCACAGTGAGAAAGAAAAGGAAGATTTACAGAGCTAAAAAGTGCAGAGAGAGCGGATGGAATGCTGAAAATGCCCTAAAATCCCTTGCCCGTTGGTTAATAGTGTTAATAGAAAATTACTAATAGTGTTAATAGAAACTGACGGTTTTTTTGCAATTATAGAATCGAACCCAACAATAAGTCGCGTTAGGTTTCAAACTGACCCATTAACCGAAAAATCCAATCCATATTTCAGGTTAGGTCTAGTTGGGCGGTCAACCGAGCCGATGCTCGCCCTTAGAGCTTACTATTTTTTTAATTTTTAAATTTTGAAGCATGACACTAGGCATTAAAATATTTTTTAAAAAGTAAAAATAAAAATCCTCTGAACTCATAGTATATATAGTTCAATGGATAGAGTATCTAAAATTTTTCTTGCGATCTCATTCTTTGGTCTTGAACCCGAAACTTCCCAATTTTAAGTGTTGTTGCTTACCACTAAGTTAACAAGTCTTAAGGGTGGCAATTTGGATAAAGTTAAATGTATTCAGATCCATTTACATCTATTTAAAAATGGATCATGGATATTCACTTACATACTTTTAACATCATTCAACAATATTATTTTTACTATTAATTTTCTTCCTTCTTCATTTTTCTCCTTTCTTACTATATTTACTTTATATATTTTCCTTCAAACCGTTAATTTCAGCTCTCTTTTTTTCCATCACTCTCAGCATTTTTTTTCTGCTTTTATTTAATTGAAGTGAAATTTATATTATTAAAGATAAAATATCATATTAGGATCACAATTGTTTCAACCCAAATATTTAAAGTAAAGACAATGCCCAATTATTGTATTACTTTGTTCATATATGAATTGCATGTGTGTATGCACGCGTGTTTATAGTTAATCTAAGAAAATTTACAGTGAAAAAAAAGAAGGGTAAAAGGAAGATACATCCATCATCTTTGTTAGAGGATTATGGAGAAAGGTACTGTTCGGAGATTAAGGTTCATTTGTATTGACTTATAAAAAAAAGTACTTTTGTACTATTTCTTTTTATAAAAATGCATTTTATTTACTTAAGCTTTGTTGTGTTTGTTTGGATGAAAAATACTTTTATAATTTGTTAAGATTTATAGCGATCTACTTCAAAGTTAAAATTTATTAATTGCTAATATTTAAGTAAACTTAAATTATTTTTTAACATAATATGTTAAATATTGAATTTATTTTTATAAAATATCATGAATATAAGAGGAATCGAGAATAATAATAATAACAAAAAATGGCATTCATTTTAATCTCAAAAGATTTGAAGAAATTTTTTTTAACAAAGATACTGACATTTTGGCCGTATATTATTTTCTGTAAAAGATAATATATATGAATTAAACAAAAAGAAATTTTTTGAAATATTTATGAGAGAAAAAATAAACAAAGGGAAGAAAAAAGGAACGTGAAGCAGAGCTGGACGAGGGGGGGTTAGGGTGGAAGTGGTGTGGTAAAAAGACGAGTTGGGAAAAAAAAAATTGAGAGTAAGATAGAGAGAAGAAAAATATAAGTTCAAAGAATTTGAAGGAAAAAGAAAAAAGTGAAAAAGAAAAGAGAAAAGGGAAACACAAAAAGGGTGACATAGGATGTGATAGGCCGGGGTGGATGGGGC